>JARQZK010003907.1:10000-25000 GCA_030704885.1 Cynegetis impunctata
GCTCGTAGAAAAAATACTGTTCATAACTCTGCGACAAGACAAAGTGTCTTGTTTGCACTCGACTGCTCTCGGTCAAATGCAGCCAGCGTGCCAACAAGACTTACTTTTAGTTAGGAAATGTACTGTTTTTAATTCTTGTCTCCTATTGTACAAAAAATTGTTATAAATAAATGCGTTGCTTAAAGGATAATTGAAAATAAAATTTTATGATTAATTAATTTTTTACATTTTGCAACTACGTAAATTATTAATAAAACACTGAAAAATTAAATTTTACCAAATTTTCTAACGTGAATCTATTCAAAAGCTCTTCAAAACTTGATCCAAGAAAGAAAAACAATCTAAGATCTATAGTTCAACAGTTGAAATGTTCTTATTCAAGCAGCAAAAACTTATTAATCAACTATTGTATAACTAATTGACAAATCGCGATAAAAATAAATTTCCACAGAATTATTGTTTATTCAGCTAATCAGTTAGTGCTTGAATTTTTTTATCTCTTAATTTTCGTATTCAAAATTGCGAAATAATGTTTATTTGTATCCAAAATTGGCGTGAGTTGCGCAAGCCGGATTACCCGTTTTCTGTCGTATTTTTACCCCTCTGAGAAAATTATAAATATCGATCTTACAATTTTAGGAGTTGAGAATTTATTATAGATAATCAGCTCCTTTTTGAATTATTTTTTGGATATCAAAACTCTTAATTGGTGTTGAAGTTATTTGCAAAAAACTAAACCCTTCTTTTTTTTTCAGTAAATTGTTCATAACCTTCACAATTTTAGCGAGCCGATTTTTATTTTTCTCAAAAAATATCTAAATTCTATTCCGAATCGAATGACACCATGTTCATATTTTTCCGAGACTGCTGAAAAAAGGAGAAAAAAAAGCACTTGTTGACTAGACTAGTAGACATCTGCCGAATGCCATATGACATTCTTCAAAATTACATTGTTTTTCTTCAACACACTCCAAGAAAGCAACTCAAAATGCTAAAATGAAGATTATGAATCGATTTGTACATGTCTTGTTTTTATTATGATATTATTATATTATAATATATTCCTTCATATGAATTTACAATATTCATTGAGTTCAATTGTTACAAGATACGGTTAGATATATTTTAATTTAGTTAAATCATACAATTATTAGAATCGGCTTATATGTTAAATTTTACTTCATTTATTCCAATAAAGGATTATATTTCCACTATAAGAGTTTGCCCATATAATGTCACTGTTTATTTCTGTAGATTTTGAGTAAACAATAAGGTAGATATAAAAGCCGATATGTGATCAACTGGCAAAGTATTGGAGTATTTGTTTATTTATTCGCTCATACAAGCCCCTGATACCAAGGCAATGTTTTTACAATGAGCGACTATCTCGAATATAAACATAATTTGTTTACATTCAACAAACAGGATTAACTATCAATAAAACTCCATTCTACGACCCACACAACTGGCAACAAAAATGAATTTTATGGCAAAAAAGGTGAAACAATCGTCCGTTCGTATGTAGAGAAGCTATTCGACATCGCTCATAAACAAAGCTTTTAATTGAAATCTGGACGGGAAATACGAACTCCTGCAAATATGGGATTTGCCTTTAAAGCTTTATGAGATAATGTCCAATTTCAATATTCTTTGACTTTATCGCTTTGACTGAACATGAATGGTATGTTTGTGTGTTTATTATCGTTTCTTTCGAGTTCTATGTTAATTTCAGTGTTGTCGACTTTCCTTCCAATTGTATATATATATATATATATATATATATATATATATATATATATATATATATATATATATATATATATATACAGATAAATATATATATATAAATATATATATATATATATATATATATATATATATAAATATTCATTTATTCATTTAAAGATTAACGTGCCTCAGCTACTAGGCTATTGGCATAAGATGAAACAGTTTTGTGGATTTTAGGAATGATAAAACATTATAAAGATTCGAATTTGATGAGAGATTTTCTGTGATTCTGTTTTCCAAATGAAATTCTTGTCGAGCTGCATTAAATTCATGGCAGTCCTGTAGGATATGTTCGACTGTCAGTCGAACACTACACTTGCTGCAGAGAGGTTGAGCTATGTCCTATTCTTAATCTTTTTATGACAGTTTTGTTTCTTTTATTCATCCGTGGCAAGCTATGTGAATCTATAGCGGTCTCTATTGACAGCAGTTTGGTGTTAGAGAGGCTCCATAGTTTTTGTCTTGTCAAGTGCGAAAGATTTCAGAGGATAATTCCTTATGGAAAATGAAAGAGGGTCTTTCGTGTGAACAAAATGGTACTCTGAGGGGTGATTTTGAAAAGTTACACGATTCGAAAAATCAGAAGATTGCTGGAGTGTTAGAGAAATGTTATTTTGTAGGCGTGTTTTATCAATAGAAAGGCTACATATGAATAGTTGCAAAGAACGATCCCCGATGAGTGCTATTTCGAACAGTATGCAGCGTGTCTAACTTCGCATCGTGCTAGGCGGGAACTTGTTGCCGCGATGTCAATGAGTCTCACCTGCGCGTAACTCTCGATCGACGATAACGCCGTCGAATTATAGGTTCAAAATGAGATCACGTGGCCGAAATTCCTTTTATAGAAAAACCATTCTTAAGTGTCTGGAATGGGGACATTTTCGCGATTTTCCGAGAATTGTCAAACTTTAAACGTTCGATATCAAAAATTGTCGTTGCGGGCGTAGCCTATTCCCTACAAAATCGTTCACTGCGATCGACGGAACCCTTCAGGTCCCGATTCTACTTCGGTTCTCCGTCTTATAGCGCCGTAATTTCGCCCAAATGTGGCCCACATTCGACGGCGTTCATTCCCGCAGGTCCAAAACGGTAAACCAATTATGTGTTCAGTATAGGTATATATGAGGGGTAAATTTGTGCAAGGTTGTATATGCCAGATGAATAATTTGCATATTGCTTTCATCAGAAATGGAAATCATCACAATATACTGTTGAACAAAATTTTGAAAATTTCGAGAAATTTGGATTTGTTATAGCAGCAAAGAAAAGAAATGCACCTCTTGTTAACAATGAGAACACTGAAATTGCAATTTTGGGATACTATCCATATCCAATAATATTTGTAAGACAAGCTGCGTCAGTTTGAACATTTACTATAAAAAAGTAATGTTTCTTCAAACTTTTTCAAATTTAGTACTTTCCCTTATTTAAAAGAGACTTGAGAAGTCTAAAATTCTTGAAATTCTCTATTTCAACATTCTCATTGAAATTGTCTGAAATTTATGGAAAGTAAATAATTTCTGTGAACCTATTATTTGAAGGTTAAGGGTAATATTCAAGGGTAATAGCAAAATTATACTAAGGGATCATCTGAAAACAGAATTATGATATAAATTTTTAGAATAAAAAATTTTAGCATTAAGATAAATGAAAATATAAAAATTTCATGAAAATTAATTGAAAATTTTTTAGTATCAATCCTTTTCACTCCTAATTTATAGTGATAATCGGCCAGTCATTCATCTAGACCAAGAACGCAATCGACAAAAAATGCAAAACTTCAAAAGTCGCATGTCAAATGTCCTCGCTAATAAATCCCCGACAAATCAGATAGAACGAAATTTCCCCAAAAACTTGAGTGGAATTCCGAGCAGTGCGGTTACACTTTTTTACTTCAGCGCGCCGTTCCATTGTTTTATAATCAATCACTCTAGATTTTTGTGTGCACTTTATAACTCAGAAAGCCCTGGATTCCATTAATCAAAGTCATTGTTTCAGCCTTCCAATTTCGGTTCCTTTTGTTTGCTCTAATGTTCTGGGTGATGTCGCCCTGCCTGCGTTCTGGTTGTTCATGCTTCTTGTCTACGTCCAGTGGAAAAAGTTTCGCCCTAGCTCGTTCCATTTAGACGGGATTAATTCAACTCGTTCTGTTTAATGGACAGTCGGAAACTTACATAATTCACTTCATCTGGATTGCCGTGTCTCAATTCTCATTCATTTGGATTCTAGTTAGATAGGTCATAATTTCTTATTCGAATCGAAAAATTCGAAAGGGCTTCTAATACTTATTGAACATGTGCAGCAAAAAGGTTTTTTTATCTTTCAAAACGTCCTCATAGTACAGATCAATTAACCAACAATACTGGAGATTTTAATTTCATTAAAATTGTCGTATATACATATATATATATATATATATATATATATATATATATATATATATATATATATATATATATTATATATATATATATATATATATATATATATATATATATATATATATATATATATATATATATATATATATATATATATATATATATATATATATATATATATATATATATATATATATATATATATATATATATTATATATATATATATATATATATATATGTATATATATATATATATATATATATTTATAGTTTTCTTTATTCTGTCCCAATTTTCAATTGCAACAATTAATATAAAATTTAATGATAATAATTTCATATAATTTTTTTTATTTATACCATTTATATTATATATTCATATAATAATATAGTGTGATATTTTAATTTACTCGACTCTTCAATTTTCTCAGGAAAGTTTCTCTAATCTATTTCGAAAATTGAATATATTTATAATTTTTTACTTTCAATATCAATTTATGTTCAATAAACTCAATTTAGTTTTTCAATTTTAGTTTATTATAAATTTTTACTCATATCAACATATAACAACAATAACAATTTTTTTCAGAACAATTATCTCAAATTTTTTTCAACACAGCAATTATTACCCCTTTATTGATTCATAAATTATTTTATAAGCTTAATTGGCCAATTTACATTAAACTTCAAAAACGATTAAAGTTTTTTTTCTTGGGTATTTCCTTTTTCAATAGGTGTTCAACAATTTTTCTTTTTCTTCTTCTTTATTTATTTCTGCTTCTTCTCTTCTACTATGAATATATCCAATATATATATATATATATATATATATATATATATATATATATATATATATATATATATATATATATATATATATAAAATGAAGTGAACTAGGACATTTATTTGAAACTAATCAAACAAACCTCCTAGCGGAGATGGTTATACGAGTTCACGAAACATCGAAATGCCTCCATACATCTTAGACGGTGTATGTTAGAAACATTAAGTTGTTTATCACAATCAATGGAAATGATAGACAGTCTGTTTCGCCCTTATTTGGGGCTCATCAGTATCATCCATCCATCGAAAGTGATAACCAACCAAATATTTCTAACGACGTTATATTTTCCTTCCAGTGACTATATGGCATATAAATATGACACAGCGCCACCAGTCGGAAACAAATGAACCACATCTTACAGATAGAAGAAAACATTTCGGCAACTTGAACTCGTACGTCCTCACACCTTTCGAGTTTTTTAAGATTCAACAAGCCTGTTATTGCTAATAATTGTATATATATATATATATATATATATATATATATATATATTATATATATATATATATATATATATATATATATATATATATATATATATATATATATATATATATATATATATATATATATATATATATATATATATTATATATATATATATATATATATATTATATATGTATATAATATATATATATATATATATATATATAAATATATATATATATAATAATTATAGTATATATATTTATATATATATATATATATATATATATATATATATATATATATATATATATATATATAAATATATATATATATATATATATATATATATATATATATATATATATATATATATATATATATATATATATATATATATATATATATATATATATATATATATATATATGTATATGAATATATATATATATATATATATATATATATATATATATATATATATATATATATATATATATATATATGTATATGTATATATATAAATATATATAAATATAGATATTAATATATATATATATAAATATATATATACTCATGTGTGTATCAGACATCGTAATTATTTCAAAATTTATAGTCTAAATCGGATGTAAAAACCAATCCCGCATTTTTCGGTTGACTTTCGATAGAGTGCAAAAGTCTATCATTTTCTGGGAAAAAACGACTAGAAATATTATTCATACTTCATTTACAATGTGAAAATACGCTTGACTTCCAGAAGCGGAAAAACATCCAATTTGAAATTATCATTTAAATCTCAGTAGACGTATTTCATTGTGGATTTATGGCTTAATGGAGCCTCTGACTGAGTAATCAGCGAGGATATTTGGGTTCTTATATTAAAAATCCCTGGAAAGCAACACAGGCCTGTAGGGATTAAGAACTCCCATCTGAAAGCAAATATTTATCGACCTAAATAAGCAGCACTTCTCTTCGTATTTCTATATTTGTAAGAGAGAGATTAGGAGCAACACCGACTCTATTCAAAAATATTTAACAAAGGAAAATATATTAGGAAACGTTTTTATGTCTAGAACTTCGGAGGTTAATAAAATATACGTTTAACACATACCATATTGTGTTTCTGAGGTAATCTTATATAATAATGATATAATCTTGTCAGCAAAATGAATATTATCGAAATTTTTTGAATGGGTAGTACTTGGGGTGAATGGGAATTGCAAACACCGTTCATTCGACTAATCATCGATGAATTTCCTAACTTATTCCTATTTTTATCCTACTCGTTGCTCCTGTTTAGCACAAAAAAAAATATTTATTTTAAATATTAACTGATGAAAATAATAGAAGAGGGTATGAAGTGAAATGAATTTTCAATATTTGGCATTACTGTTTCGCCTAAACTGACATAACTATCGGTTTCCTATGGATGGGTCTATGATTTTTCCGCATATCGTTAGTGCTTTTCTTGGAAACTATGAGGTGGTTATATGAATTCGATGTCGTTGCCCGATCGGACGATTGACGTGACACTATTGACGATCTCATTGCAGCGCGAAACAGACCGTAAAGTGTTTCCATAGTGTGTGGTGCCGATGTCAAATTTATCCACACTCTCCCTTGAAGGATATATGGAATTTTCATATCGTCAAATCTCATGAAACCATGAATTTGATTAATCATCATTCTTTCAGTTGAATTTTTTAACGTATTATTAATAAGATCATACACGCTGCTCCTATTTAGTGTTAGTAAAAATCCATTTTCATATATATATATATATATATATATATATATATATATATATATATATATATATATATATATATATATATATATATATATATATATATATATATATATACACATAAACATATATATCTCTAGGTTTTGATGCAATCATATTTTTCAGATCGATATCTATATGTTGAACATGGAGGCTGTGAATCTGCACTCTATCGTGCCCCATACGGTGTGCCACAAGGGTCCAATTTGGGACCTTTATTATTTTTCATAAACATTAACGATCTGTCTCTACAACTTGACTGTGTGCATCTGCTTTTTGCTGATGATTTGAAAATATTTGCTGTTATTAATGATCATCTTGATTGTGCTAGATTACAAGTATCTTTGGATGCAGTCAATTTATGGTGTTCCAACAACCAAAACTTAATGTCAGTATATGTAAAGTTCTATCGTTTTCTCGTAGATTGACTCCGATTCACCACGGCCATACAATGGACGGTCAGATTCTAGATAGATGCGTTGAATTCAAGGATCTAGGGGTTGTTTTTGACTATAAGCTGTCCTTTTTAGAATACATAAGTCGTATCACGGAATTTGCAACTAGAACGCTTTGTTAGTTTGTCAGAAACTGGAACATCTTCGTTAAGCTTGGCACGATAAAAACGTTATACTATTCTTTTATTCGTAGTAAGCTAGAATATGCCTCTAGGGAGGCTCCGTGGCTGAGCGGTATAGGTAGCGCTATGCCGTCTTCGTTGACGGAGTTGGTGGGTTCGATTCCCACCGTGTTCCTGGGTGTTTGTATGCGTCCGGATTTAAGTGGTTCCCCTCAAATTGATGGCTAAATGTCCACGTTGACGAAGCCAAAATTGTACGGAGGTCGGGCGCGTGTGAGAGGGCACACGTCTCACCTCTTTGAAAAAAAAAAAAAAAAAATATGCCTCTGATATCTGGTCTCATCTGTACAATAATTATGTGGTAGACTTGGAGGATTTTCAGAGAAAGTGTTTGAAATATATGTATTTCAGATGTTGTGGGCAGTACCCTTCGAGAGGCTTCGACCACTCTGTTCTCACCATAAGTCTTGGAATTGATGTGTTGCAGTTGAGACGTGAGTGTTTTGCTCTAACGATTTTGTACAAAGTTCTGCACAATAAAATTGACTCACCATTTCTTCTTAGTAAGATAAAAATCCGCGTACCAAGGCCTGGTCTGAGACGGAGTAATACTTTTTATGTTGATTACATTAGATTACATGTTATGTCATGCTCTCCTATCAATTTTATGTGTAATGTTTATGATAGCTGTTGTAATCGATGTGATATATATTTTGATGCGCTATCGGTGATTTTGACATGCCATTCAGAACAGTGCACGGAAATATCATGATGTTTCATTTCTTCTTTTTTTGAATTTATTTCAGTTGTGTATATTTGAATTGTGAATTGTATATTATTTGCTCTTAGTTTTGATAGAATTCTTATAATTTTCTTATATGTTAGCATAAGAGTCTATTATGCATATATTTGTGTTTGTATTTCTATTTCTATTATTTTTCTCTGTAATTGGGTGTAAATCTGTTGGGAATAAATTTATTTATTTATTATTACAAGGAGTATTGCCATATTAAAAATTCAGTAAAAAAACATTTTGGGGATGTTATCTTATTGAATATCTATAGTATTTGATATAATATAATTATTTTAGATCATGTGGCCCTGACAATGAAGTAACGAAAGTCGTTCACTTTAACTGATTATATTTCTTTGTGTTTTTGTTATTTCATTAGAGTGACCGTTCTTTGATACTCTGTATTCTTACCCACAAGTTTGTTTGGTTCTTTGATATCTGAGCTGTTTTATTATCTTTTAATATTTTATATCTTCCTCAAATTGAATTACAATTCACGTTGCTTCTATTTAAATATATATTTCATTTTTTCAGGTGTGAGTTAATAATTCTCGGTTTTTTAGCTCCATGCATCCTCCAGAGAGCCCATGAAGGCAGAATCTCGGTTGTGTTGTAGATAATTGCTTTTCACATCTCATGCCGCCGGTTTGTCCGATGTACCTTTCCACCACTTCATTGCCTAAAGTTTGAAGTTGCCAAAATTCTGACTGAATTTACTGGATCTTTTTTCTGCATCAACAAATACGCCAAATACCTAAATTCAGCTCATTTAGACTGATGAGGTGTTATGTCAGCATATACCACATAAACAAAATATATATATATATATATATATATATATATATATATATATATATATATATATATATATATATATATATATATATATATATATATACATATATATATATATATATATATATATATATATTTATATATATATATATATATATATATATATATATATATATATATATATATATATATATATATATATATATATATATATATATATATATATATATATATATATATATATATATATATACAAATTCTCATAATTCAGATCTAGTGACTTGAAAGATCGACAAGATATTGAGAATTTCAGTGTATTTATGTTACAAACTTACCGAAAAATTGGAATTCACCCATTATCTTCTAAATTCATTGTGAATACTCACCTGAAAATAAAAGCAGAATATCAGTTAATCCTGAATTAAACATTTTCTTCATCATTAATTTTCTCCATGTGACTAAAGACATTTTTTTATCGACTATCATTCTATCATTCTTAAAATCAGCTACCAAAAATAAGTCTGATATTTGTTTATTTAAGACAAAACATGTCTTGAAAACATAAATTGAATGGGCTCAAAATTCAAGAGAAATCAGAAACAATTTTATACCATTATACGGTTCAGTAAAGATAAATCAATTATTTAAGATATAAACGTAAAACAAACATAGGTTATTATTCTAACATTCCATGAAGGATTTGGTAATAAAATGTCTGCAATACGATTTGAACACTCGTAGAATAGCGACTTCATTTGCATACTTCTGGTTAGCCCAGACTAATTAAAAAGGGGGTTGTTCGTTGTTTATATTATGTAAAAACCTCATATAGTGAAAACCATGCTTTAACTGAACCAAGTGTTTGTTAGTTGACTCATATTAAATATATTGCTCTGTTCCACAAACACACAACTCATATTCGTTAATTTTTGAGTTACACAATCTGTCTATAAAGCGGACGCAAATTAACAAATGTTTTTCAGTATAGGGTTTGGAATTTTGCTAGTCCTGGAATATATTTAGACATCACAACGTCTGATATTCAATTGAAGAAGTCTGTATTCTACTTTACGTTATGTCTTATTCATTCAATTGCGTATGTTATAAATTAAGGTTTCTCAATAAAATTCAATTTTTTTCCTCAGAGATTTTCTATTTGTACATTTTGAAGAAGTGGTTCTTAACCTTTTCATAATGAGGGACCATTTATAAAAAAATTTCTGACTTGTCAGGGACTACCAACTTTTCATAAGTAATATATTACCATCAAAAAGTCGATGAAAATAAACGGTTTTTTGTGACTGCATAATCTTAACTAACTTTTGAATCCTTGGTTTAGTGCTACTGAAAGCCAAACACATGTCGGCAAGATTTTGGTGCTTGTTTTTCATTATCAAAAGCGTCGAGAACCCCTGCTCACATGAATATGTCGATGAAAACAAAGTCATATGAGGTATATCCTGAATGTTTGGGAAAGAAATTATGTTTCGAATACAAAAATCTTCAAGATTTATTCCTGCCTGGAATATATATTTCAATTTGTTTGTTGTGTTGCATTTCGATCAATTTTTCTTCAATTTCATTAAGGACTCAAACACTCTAACATTGGAAGGATTGCGAACCAGTTTCTGAATACTTTTTGTCTTCGCAGTTCAGAAAATAACGACTGAATTCACTTTTCAAATTTGCTAAATGGAGTATCATGTTTGTTTTGTATTTCCTCTTTTTTTTTGGCATTGTGTTTCCCAATTATTTTATACAAATTATCGAATGTGAAATATTGACACTTTTGATTTTGTTAATCCATAACTCGCTGTTTGCGATAAACGCATTGATTTTACCTTCATATGCAAATATATTGTCAATTCCGTGAAACTTTAAATTTACCGACTCTTGGAGTTCAGTTTTATTTATTTATTTAAGCAAAAAAATCCACTAAATATACTGGTCATAAACGCATAACGCATTACGGCGCACGGGTCTACCTAATGAAGAAAAAAGAATCACCAACTTGCGTAAACTGCTGCAAGAGATCAACTACTCAACAGGAAACTGAAAATTGAAGATAACATATTGAATAGAAATTATGAAAATACGTTAATGCTCGAGTTTTTGAAAAATATACAAGTGTGAGATACCTATAGTCCGATAATGACTCCACTCGATCGAAGCAGTAGATCAAATAAACAAATTCATAACCAAATAAATAATGAAAGCTTATTTGATATTCGGTCTATACAAATATTTCCTTGGGAAAGCCAATGCATCTCTGTGTGGAAAAGAAGACTTTAGTGTTCAGTGTACATATCAGAGCATAATTGTTTGAAAAGACGAGTATTCAGTGCGCTGCCTTTGATGAAGTTAACAACTTTTATAACTATTTTCAACGCAATAGCCAAGCATTCTAGGAGGTTTTTTTGGCAGCCAATGTTTGGCGACGACTAACGCAATATGTTGATCTTGCAGATGGGTTTTTCGTTATATCAATGCAGCAAAACCAGAGCTGGAATCAAGCATTAGCCACTGAAGACGATATTCCTCAAAATATATAGACTTATTTCATCAACATCTTGCCTCGTTTCCAGTCATTTGGAAAACAGTTACTCTTCTTTTAATGCTTCATTTTCATGCAGAAATCGAGCAAATACAAGTAATTGACAGCACTGTCAAACATCGTCATATTCTTCACATTGCATTGCATAGAGTGAAGGGGGCTGAAATGACCGAACGCGACTTATTCAATTATATGACTTATTCAATACTTTTAGGAAGGCGTCGCGGACCACCTCGAGTACTTCCAGGGACCACCAGTGGCCCGCGGACCACCGGTTAAGAACCACCGTTTTAAAGTATTCTTGTTATAAAGGACAGAAAAATCCCGATGTATTTCATCGATCACAACATTTAACTCCGAGTTCATATGCAGCAATGAAGTTCTGCGTCAAGTTACACGTCCATTCAATAAATTGTACACTCCTTAGTGTAGTTGAGTATCTCTTAACATTATTGATGAACGAACTCGGCGTATCTCTTAACAATATTGATGAACGAACTCGCCCCTAATACAATTTTTCTCACGAACAATTTCTATAAATCACTCAAATAAACTACCAGATTCTACCAAAATGGCTGTTGATCTGTTTGAACAAGATAGAAACACCTTAGGTGGGCAGAATTGTAGGGCAACATATATGGCCAACTTTCAAGTCTCTGGGTTATGTTATGAAAAAATGCTGCGCATTTTCCCGAAATGTACCAATACAAGTGGATTTCTGGCAGCTCCTAAGAGCCACACAGAACAAAGTAGTGATAATATACGTGGTTTTTTCAAAACCAAGAAATTCCTCTATTACGTTAGAATTTCAACATGATTTAATCACATGAAATCACAATAATTGATAGCTATTTTATCACACATAGCTCTCTTTCGTCTTTTTTTATCAGAATTTATCAGTTTTACTTAATTCCATTTTAATAATGATTAAAACGAAAATTATATAATTTGTTTTTGATAAATCATTCATTGTCTGTTCTATTCGAAAGGACCCCGCACATTTAGTTAGAAAAAATAACGACAGCTAAATTCGCTAATTTTTGGAAACAGTATAGATACTGGCTACCTACACAACATATCAATTTTAAATTCTGTTCCCACGACTGGTTTAGGATATAGAGTGGTCCAAATATATATATTCAAAAAAATCATATTCATAATTTCAGAAAATGATGTTAACATAAAAATTTTTACTATAATATGATAACTTCACTAAAAAACCGTTCTTTAAAGGAAGCCATCCAAATAACTTGAAAATGAGCCCGGCATATACAGGCTGTTTACTCGATGAGTTTGTGTATGCGGCTTTATCTTCGACAGTTTTATGCCAAAAAACTCTATTTCTAGCTTCATTGATAAAAAAACGATATCTAAAAGAGTGAAACAAAATACAGCTTCCTACCATGTATAGTTCAGAAAAAATAAGTGGTCCAAAAGTTAAAATCACAGAATTTTTTTTCTTTATTACTTGAAAACTTTTTATTTGTGAGGTACTGGAGAGTAAGTAAGTCGAATAGTCTATAAAGAGTACATATCATGTTGAAACTGACGTTTTTATACCATATGTTCATTTTTACAGGCATACCTCGTAGATAAAAATGTATTAATTATTTTTCATCTTGAGGTGATCAAGATATTAATTTAGAAATTGATGAAGCTCATCTCGATATTAACCTTGTTAGGTTGAGAATATTTTCGAGATATAAAAATGTTACAAAGTATCAGCTATGGATTCAAAATAATGAAGACCGAGAGTCGGTGTCGGGGTACTACTGTACCTGTAAATCAGGTCCAAGAACACTCGGAACATGTGCTCGTGTGGCAATGGTGTTGTGGTACCTTGGTTATTCTGGTATGCTCCCGCACGTGAAATATCCTTTTACTAAAATTATAGATTCGGTAAACAACGCGATTTCAATTGATATCCAAATGTGAAAATAATTATTCATTCAGGATACTATACTTATGGTCAAAGAACGTATTTCACTGTACCTGTATCTTGAAAAGTGAGTCTATGAATCTGGAAGAAGCGATTCCAAACCACTCTGAACAATACAAACTGAATATAAGTACTATTCTTACTTGTCTCGTTGAAATCCAATCAGTCCCATTAGAATCATTAGATACACTCTCATTTTTCGATATTAGGAAACGAACATACGGTATATGAACTTTAGTTTTAACATGAATGTGTCCTGTTTTTTAACTATTCGATTTGGTAATGAACTCATTTATTTTTCCAGTAATTCCATAAATAATCCCTGTACAAAATATAAAGAAGAAAAATTCGGTGATATCAAATTAGACCATCATTCTTTCTAAATTGTACATGGTAGACAGTTGTACTTTCCGTCTACTATTTCGGGTATCCTTTGTTATTATTAAGTAAGAAATAAAGCCTTTTGAAACATAATTGTCGAAGTCGAGACCGTGTACACAAACCCATCGAGTAAACAGCCTGTATATGTCGGACTCAATTTTGAGTTATATGAGTGACTATCGTCAAGGTATAGCTTCGCACTGAGGTTATCGTATTTCACAGAAAGTCTGTATGTTAACAGCATTTTCTAAAATTGTAAAGATGGTTTATCGAGACATTGACATTTGGACCACTCTATATCCCAAACCAGCCGTGGGAACAGAATTTAAAATTGATATGTTTCATAGCTGGCCAGTATCTATAATATATCCAAAAATTATCGAATTTAGCTGTCGTCATTTTTTCTAATTAAATGTGCGGGGTCCTTTGCATAGATAGTTCATTTTTAAAATAAAGTTAGTGTAAGGTCTTTCGAAAAAGTCATTGTGTAGATTGTACATCATCATTGACTTCAAATCATTAAACATATATAATAATAAAATATATCAACGTGGCCCAACCAAAAAGAACTAAAGATAAAGTACAAGAAAAGGCTTTATTAATAGATTTTTATTTGCACAATAAATATTTCTGAATATGTTTTATTCATTAACAGTAGATGCGGACGTCCAATATTTGTGGAGTAGGCGGATTCTGACTGCTTTATTATCAACAATTCAATTTTTCAGTAACCAC
>JARQZK010003907.1:30000-31995 GCA_030704885.1 Cynegetis impunctata
CTGTGTATACAAAATTTCTTTACAAGTAGAAACTGTGTTTATTTGGTTTTGTATGTCTCTCTATACTACAAGCCCTTTTCGAATCTTTTCAAAATTACCGAACTACCTGACTACCAGTTTAGAATGGGTTTTTCCTACTTTACTAATTTGTAACCATCCTTCTATTTACCCTTTTTACACAATTTGTCATTCATTCATTTCTTGTATTCGATATAACGAAGAAACCTATTTATTAGTTAGCATCAAGCATCTGAAGAAGATGAAGTTTCACGGAAACGAGGGTCATGCGTTATTTTACTTTGTGTATATGAATAGATATGTATATAGTTTTTATAAACCATTGTTTTGATATCTTTATTAATTTACATCATGTATCGGCCCAATCAATTCAAAATAAATAAATAAACAAATTTGTCAACTTTTAATGAAATTTCGTTTGCACAGTCTCCTTCACAAGTTAACAAAAAAGTTTTAAAAAATTTCGGTTGAAAAGTGTGAGCGGTTATAAAAACATAAATATCGTTCGAGTGGCTCAAGATGAACAGACGATTGAAAAAACAAATTACGCAGAATACATGTGATTATAACACCGTCTATTTTTTTTCTGCCTGAGCTACCCGATATTGCCCGCAGAAAGATGTAAACTTGGACGAAGAAAACATGTCGCTATTCAAACAACCTGTACAATAAGTTTATTAATTTTTTAATATCATCTTATAACTATTTTTTTATCATCTTATAACTACTACATTTCCTAAAAAAACGGAGCTACTATTTGGTGAAATATTTATTCAAATCGGATCACCGGCTGAGAAAATATTCAGTCAAAACTTAGGAAATATTTAATGTATGCCTTAAATTTGCGGCGCAGTGTATTTCGCAAGTAGCACGACTTCAATGACAAAAATTGAAATTTTTAGACTTTTGATAAAAAAAAACCACAAATGTTTGGAAAGAGCATTAAATATATCATTTAAGATCATTTGCTGATTCTGTCTGGTACAATATTTTTTCAAAGTAAATAGTCAAACTTTACTTAAGGTTTTCGGATTTAAATTAAATTAAAACAACTTGATTTTTTTTTGAAATGATAGGTCGATTGTCACAACAATATTGATGATAGCACAAGGAAAAAAACCATGAGTTAGAACTCATTTATATTCAAAACAGGCGAGAAAATGACCAAAAAGTATAGATTTTTCAAAAAAACATAAAAGTGTCAAAATCTCGAAAACCAGAAAACTTTTACTGAGGTCATGTTGATGTTATCGGATTGACTTGAAGAAATTTTGGGAAATTAGAAAATACGGGCCATAATTTAAAAATTGTTTTCACCCTGTAACATGTAACGAGCTGCTTGTAGTTGAATTTACTGTTTAGCTGAAAGGTTAAAGTTAACTACCACATAAAAGTTTTATTTCAATATTATACAGAGTGGTGAAAAAAATTACATCAAAGTTTGGGCACATGTTTTATTGAATAACTTCTTAAAGTTAAATGGAGCATCCTATATTCAATGGCATATTTTGACGCAGAATTAGATTCCCTTTAAAACTATATCAGGGTTCCCTATACCTATCTCTCATGATTTTTACGCAAAAGACGTTTTTATATTCTACTTATGAGTAATTTTTTTATCTTAAAACTGGAACATTCTGTATTTTAATGAAAGGCTGAAAGCATTTTTGAACTTAGAAATTTACAACTTACAAATAGTAAATTGAGTTTTTTTTTGCATCTCTAAAATGCATGCGTTAAAGGATGTTTGAAAGCAGTCGAGTTGCATAAGAGTACCAGTGAAATAACAAATAATATAGTCCACATATCTTAACCAAAAAATTTATTTTCGACTAACAGGGTGACCACAAATCAACTGTTTGAAATTATTCCTGAATACTTCAGCCAACAAAGGGCTCAGAGTGTTTTCCATAATTAAGCCTTCAGTGCTACTGTAAATCAGATTATTGAAACATATACGCAAGTAGAGACTTCAGA
>JARQZK010003908.1:0-25000 GCA_030704885.1 Cynegetis impunctata
GCGCTGGCAATTTTCCAATTTCTAGTTAGTTTGCCGAATAGTTCATACACAATCAAAGCGAGCGGAGTCCTAATTAATATACAACATTAGCGCGAGTTGGTTACTTTACTATACACAATCTGAAGAATTTATTGAACGAGTACATAAATAAAATATGGTTTTGACTATAATTTAATGAAATATTTATGTTAAAGAACATTGTTACTTGTTAACGTGGATTCAATTGACAATTATATATCTCTTTTGAATCATTTAGTTGATGAATATCAAGAAACTGTACAAATTAAGAAATAGATCTTTCATGCTAACAGAATCAAAAGTTACTTTATTAATTAATTTTCTTCGTGGTTAATAATCTCATCAGGCATAAGTATAGCAACAACATAAGTATGGCTACAACACTAATTTGAAAGATGATGGAAGTAACATAATTATTTTCATGAGTATTTTCAATTTTCAATTATAATGATAAAATAAATCAACCATACCATATTTTTCATGATGAAGGTATGATATAAGAAATAGAAATAGAAATAGAAATAGATTTATTCATGTTCACTACAAAGTTTTACAATACGTCAAAATAATCTACGAAATATAATATCACAGCTACTGCAAGTCACTGTATTTTTAGTTAAAGTATAAAATTTAAAACAAATACATTTGAAAATTATAAAATTTTGAATCATAGATGACAAGAGATTCACACAAAATCTGATAGGGAGATTTCTTCTGACAAGAACTCTTTCATATCATAGTATGGACTTTTTAAAAGAAAATTTTTGACTTTTAATTTAAAACTGCTTTCTGTTAATTCCAAGAGCTCCTGAGGGAGTTTATTAATAAATAAAACAGAGTAATAGTTTTCACTAAATTTGCAGGATTCTAGCCTCGGTGTGTCGAGGACAAAGGTGTCTGCATTTCTAGTTTCATAATTATGAACGTCAGAGTGTTTTTTAAGATTGTCTTTGTTTTTAAAAGCGAAACATGAGCATTCGTAAATATATAAGTTCGTAAGGGCAAAGAGGCCGAGTGATACAAATTTTTGTCTAACATCGTCCCTGTAACGGGAACGAGTCATAAATCTTACTATGCGCCTTTGTAGAGCTAACAACCTCTGGGTGTGGCAGCTGTGACCCCAGCCCATGAGCCCGTATCTGAAGTGAGATAAAAAGAGTGTATGATAAGCCGAAAAAATAACTTCTTCCGGTACAAGGTCAACTAACTTTTTGATAAAATAGATGTACTTTGTGACTTCGGAAGCTATAGCATCAATGTGAAAATCCCATTTAAGAGTTGGATCCAGTGTGAAACCGAGAAATTTAACACTACTGGGAATAGGTATGTTTTCTTCTTTACGATGAGTAAATATAATGTTAGATGTTTTATTTCTATTTAGCTTCAGTTGGTTTACAATAAACCATTCCTGTAGCTGCAAGTCATGGTTTCTTGCCAGGTCCAACAGCTCCCGAATGGCCTCTTTTATTCTTAAAAGTGTTGTATCATCTGCAAAAGACACGAGATCTGCACCAGGAACCGCACCGCCCAAATCATTTATGAATAATAAAAAGAGGGTGGGTCCCAGCACAGATCCCTGTGGCACCCCTGACGTCACAATATAATACCATTACATAGTGAAAATTAATGATTTCATTCATATTATCAAGGTTAGAGCATTGTAAGAAGTTTATTTATCTACCTAGTGCAAAACATACATCATTTGAATATGGGATGGATTTGTGCGTTACTTTGTGATAATACATTTTTAAATATGAATGAGGAACACAATTCTTTCAGATTGAATTTAAAAAATTTAAATTTTGAAAAAAACACTTCCTAGATTCAGGTCACACATTTTCAGACATAAATAATATGATAATTTTACATACAGCTCCGAAAATTAAGAAACTGAGTATCTTAGAATCCGTAGAAATATATAAATATAATAAAAATTACTCAGTCAATTTTTTAAATGATCAAACAGATGTACAGAATTCCCCATTATTTGATGTCTTTTAGAATAAGTTTATGTTGTTAGCAAAACCTTTATTTATATGGGTTAAAATTTGAAATTCCCATTATAATCTTTCACCCCCCGCCATCCTTTGTATACCTACCTTCCTAATATTACAAACACTGTACAATGCAAAGATGTCCAATTCGCTTGAAAATGAAGTACTACGAAACTGCAGTCGCAAACATTGAATAAAAATAGTGATGAAAAACAAAGTGTTTCTCATTTATACATCATTTCATAACTTTATGAAGAAATAAAATCTAACTTTTCACAGGTTGAAATGGAAATCTATTGAGTAAACGCGTTTCGTCATAACATTGACTTCATCTCGTACAAAATTATGGTATTACAAAACAATCTATTTATACGAAAAAATGTAATATAACAGAGGGGTTCCTAGAGAAACTATGCCTATACATTATACACCTAATGAAACTGTAAATTTAATAAAAATTTTCTTATTTCTAATAATGTTCATCTACTAATACAGTCAGATATTACTCATTTACTGGAAATTTGTTTAGAATAAAATTATTTCAGTTTCAACAACGTGTGTTATAGTAATGAGAAAGGGAAATCCCTTAAGCCCTTTGTTATCAGAGATCATTTCAGGTTTTCGGAAGGTTTGCCTAAGTATGTTAAACTGTTAAATACTGTAGTTTATTTTCTTTTGTGAATAACCATTATTTACTGCCATTTGTTTAATTATATGCAACTCCTTTCGGAAATTAGCTGCTAATGTATGTGAAATTGGGTGTAGTGATGTGTTATGAATTGTAATATCTATATGAGATGGTTTATGAAAAATTGAAAATTCGTGTTTGTTGTTTTTTCTGGTAAAGTTAAAATCTAAGTAATTAATATAGAATTATTCATTTCAGTTTCTAGGAAAAATTTAATATGGGGTGTATGGAATTAATATAGAAGTAATGAATTATCCAATAGTCTATCTGTACCAGTATAGCAAACAATGACGTCATCAACGTATCTATACCAATAAAGAAAGTACTTAGTGTTGAAGTGGTTCATAATAGTTTTCTCTAAATTAATTTAGAGAAAACTATTATGAACCACTTCAACACTAAGTACTTTCTTTATTGGTATAGATACGTTGATGACGTCATTGTTTGCTATACTGGTACAGATAGACAATTGGATAATTTCATTACTTATATTAATTCCATACACCCCCATATTAAATTTTTCCTAGAAACTGAAATGAATAATTCTATTAATTACTTAGATTTAACTATTACCAGAAAAAACAACAAACACGAATTTTCAATTTTTCATAAACCATCTCATATAGATATTACAATTCATAACACATCACTACACCCAATTTCACATACATTAGCAGCTAATTTTCGAAAGGAGTTGCATATAATTAAACAAATGGCAGTAAATAATGGTTATTCACAAAAGAAAATAAACTACAGTATTTAACAGTTTAACATACTTAGGCAAACCTTCCGAAAACCTGAAATTGTTTTTTCGTAAACAAAATTTCGAAGTTTCATATAAAACCAACAATATCATTGGAAAATTGATTGAAAACAACAAATCAAAAATTCATAGAGATGAACGTACTGGTGTTTATAAACTCGACTGTAACGATTGTGAAAAATGAAGGACACCCTACTGCATAGCACCAGGAATGATAAAACCCCTCGGCGCTTGAGCATCTCGTCAATATTTTTTGAATGTATTATATAAATTAAATAACAATGGAAGTCGATTTTACAACTGAAATGAAGGAAAATTGCAATAAATGTATTAATAATTCGATATTACGAATAAAATCCGTGAAAATTTAGCAAAAATATCCTATCCCGGTTCATTTTGCTGCAAATTATGAATCAAATTGATAAGATGGGAAGCAGACACAGACGCAGAATCAAGCTTTAGCTATCAACGTCGCTTGGTTACCGTGGCACACAGAGAACTTCGACGCATGTTTTGTAGGACTTCGTACATATCGACCTTGGCGCATGCGCATGTCGTAATGCCTATCTAAAAAACGCTATAATTTTTTATTATTCGTTGGGAAAAATTGGGAACAAAAATTCTCTTAAAAAATCGTATGTATTTTATCGATATCCGTTGGAATTTTTAAAATCGGACCAGATCCCAACTTTTTTTCATGAAACTTTAGCTTCGCCTCTGGGTAAAAACGCTATAATTTTTTATTCTTCGTTGAGAAAAATTGAGAATTAAAATTCCCTAATGAAATCATATGTATTTTATCGATATCCGTTGGAATTTTCAAAATCGGACCAGATCCCAACTTTTTGTCGTGAGACTATAACCCCTTTAGCTTCGCCTCGGGGTAAAAATTCTATATAGGACGTACAATCAGAAATTTCAGAACTCGAATACACGAACACCAACTTAGCTATATTAAGCAGAAAACTAACTCTAATTATGCGTGCCATCTGATTCAAGAAAAACAAACCTTTAATCATAATTATAAAATATTTCAGTTAGAAAATAGTCTCCACAAAACCAACTGTTTGGAATCCCTTTACATCAATAAATATAAAAATTCCGGAAACCTAGTTAACGACCAGATTGAAGTAAGCCCTTCTCCTATCCTTAATCTGTTCAATGTACCTACTGATGGCTCTGAATGAATTGCTAACTGTTATTTAGTTTCTCTAGGAACCCCTCTGTTATATTTAATTTTTTCGTATGAATAGATTGATTTGTAATACCATAATTTAGTACGAGATGAAGTCAATGTTATGACGAAACGCGTTTACTCAATATATTTTTATTTCAACCTGTGAAAAGTTAGATTTTATTTCTTTATAAAGTTAGGGTGCGTTCACAAAGGAAGCTGGTTACAAGTGCTTGTTGACAAGCGCTTGCTCCAAGCGCTTGAGAATTTTGTTGTGTATACACAACACACGCTTGCATTTCAAGCTTAGTGTTTTCTCAACACTCGTTGAGAAAATGTCTTGCTCAAGTGATGAAGAGTTATTTTTGCTTGAAAATGTGTTCATGCAATTAACCGTGGAAGAGGTAGGTTTGGGGAATACCACCATCTATTTCCTCAATTGAAATTGAACAAAGTGAGGGTTTTTTCTTATATGAGAATGGAGTTAATCACGTTTAGTTACATCCTCAAGAAAATTGAAAGCGTTTTAGTCAAGCTTTGGGGAAATTGGCATAAGCAACCTATCCATGCCGAAGAACGACTAGTTATTTGTTTAAGGTGAGTGCATAATGTCTTTGATTTTTTTAATAAATACTTATCATAACATTTATTTATAGAATATATCTTACATACAGGGTGTTTCAATTCTTTTTGTTATTTTAAATTTAGCAACCGGGCAAGTCCTGAGAAGTCTTCATTTCCATGATCTTGAGATCCTTCATATTCATGTAGTTTGAGGCGTTTGTCCCAAATAGCCCCTTTTCTAAAGACTTGAGATATCAGTTCATCGACATCCATACTGCACAGTTGTTTGTCACTGACTGGTTCGGTCAACAAGACCCAGAAAACAAGTACAAAACGTTCTTGCGTGCTTGTCAGAACTTGTAGTAAGCGCTTGCTAGCCGGGACAGGCTTTATCTGTGAACGCACACGCTTGATTCAATGTAGACTTTTCTCACGCCGGTTGGAGCTTGCAAGCGCTTGCCAACAAGCGCTTGTAACCAGCTTTCTTTGTGAACGCACCCTTATGAATATAAACTTTCACCAAGTAAATGCCAATTCAATTCAATATACATCTTCTGCCGAGAACAAATCTGAACCTTCGATTCTTTCTTGTTTCATTATAATTCTTGTTAAAGTATACCAAATATTTTTCTGTTCAGTTATTGTCAATTATCGGCATATGATAATTTCAATTTATATTTGCTGGTTATCAGTAACCGTAATATAATATCTTCAATCATTTTGTCAATTTTATAGTTGCACTTGTAGAAGAACTAATATAATCCTTCTCTTTTAAATACGATTGAAACAGGCATACTCAAATGAACTCTGAGAAGGTCGTCACATCATGCAATAAGAAATATATTGCGTCTGAATTTCAAATACGCATAAATTTTGATGACTTATTGAAACGAATCATAAAGGAATATATAAATAATATTTGATAATGTTGATCATATGTTAGTTTTTCCTGCTGTTCAATCACTTAATTTCTACATCAATTTCCTGATGATCGTCGGAAATTCATTGAATCGTATAAAATTTCATAGCCTTTAAACTTTTTGAAGTATTCTGACTCTTCTACGTCTGATAATTTGTTTCCTTTCGTTCATTTTTATGGTTATTTTTCCACTGAATTAGCTCAAATTACAACAGAAATAGAATATGTAATCGTGAGATGCTCACAATGATGGTATTATTTATTTGGGATGAAAGATAACTGAAAAATATAATGATGATTCATTACTAGCTTCGAACGAAGCATTAGAAATTGCTACAAATGATTAAACTTGAATATTCAACAACTTCCGACTAATATTCAGTTATTTTAAGAATCAATTATTATAAAAATTGCTTATATCATAGCAAAACAATTAACTAATCATTTCGGGATATAGTTTGGGCATAGTGCTACAACATAAAACAGTGAATATTTTTATACCTACTAGTTAAACTTTAGTAATTTCATCTTAATACAAATGAAGTTTTCATCTATAATAATACGATAATCGAAAAGCGATTATTTCAGTATATTGAGAAAATATAATTAGCCACATAAAATAGAGATAGACAACTATTTCATTAGACGAGAATAATTGAAATTATTGAGTTCAATTAGGTATATTTTGATTTGAACTAAAAACATACTTGATGAACTCCATTCTCATTCTTCAAGCATATTATTTCAAAATATAAGCATCATACAAAATAAACGAATAGGGTTGTGAAATCCCCTTTGAAAAATATAAAGTTGTATATACGCAGATTGACACCAAATGTTTATCTAAACTTAACTAGATACTAAACATACTACTTAGCTTTGTTTTTGTCAGATATAGCTAGAAGTTCAATCAAGTGCCTCAGCTTTAGTCCGGGGAAGTAAGTATATAGAGAGGAAAAATTAAAAAGTAGGGGTTATTATTTTTTTTAAGTAAGTACACTGACCCCTCATCGCTTTCCTAAATTTGTGACCAAATCCCGTGAAAGCTCGAAACACAGCTTGCAAGCACATTTTAAAGCACTAAAATTCGATGATTTTTTGCTTATAACTTTTTCTGATGTACTCGCACAAAAAAATCGTAGAGATCAAATTCACAGTAAATTTTATGCCCTACACGATGACGTAAGTCGACTTTTGAAATGAAAATTTTTTCCACTCAAAATTTTCCAAAAAATGAAAATTCTTTCGAAATGTCGTGTTTCAACCGGCAACCATACTGAAAATAACCATATCGAGATCAAAACATAGGGAAACATAGATGGTGTGCTATAAAAAATTTACGTATTTTCAGATTTGGAAAATTCAAAATGGCGGCCGCAAAAATCGAATATATATATATATTTTTTTCAATCACGCTTCCTCTTGAAAACATTAACGATATCGAAACGCGGTTGGTTGCAATCGATAGGGGAAAAGTTGTAGTTTTAGGCATAAAATAAAAAAAAAATTTATAAATTTTTTTGCATAACTTTTTTTAAAAATTTATAAAAAAAAAATTTTGTTTGTTGAGTTTTTCCTCATTTTTGCATTGAAAAATAAAGTCAATCATTATACTCATACTCGAAATGTATTTGCCGTTAAAAAACGCGTATTACAAAAAAAAATTGTTTAAATACAATAATCAGAAGCCGAGATATAGAACGCGGCAAGACTACTGATTTATTTTTTAAGCATCCAGTGACCCAACGTTCTTTTAAATCTGTATTTAATCACCACACAGGTGAAACAATCTAATGCAACAATAAGAATTTGGAAATTTTTAATAGTATAGTCAAAGTACGAAGCGAACTTTGAGCTTCTATATCTCGGCTTCTGATTATTGTATTTGAACAATTTTTTTTTTAAATACGCGTTTTTTAACGGAAAATACATTTCGAGTATGGGTATAATGATTGACTTTATTTTTCAATGCAAAAATGAGGAGAAACTTAACAAACAAAATTTTTTTTTAATAAATTTTTAAAAAAAGTTATGTAAAAAAATTTATAAAATTTTTTTTTATTATATGCCTAAAACTACAACTTGTCCCCTATCGATTGCAACCGACCGCGTTTCGATATCGTTAATGTTTTCAAGAGAAAGCGTGAATGAAAAAAATATATATATATATATATATATATATATATATATATATATATATATATATATATATATATATATATATATATATATTTTTTTGCGGCCGCCATTTTGAATTTTCCAAATCTGAAAATACGTAAATTTTTTATAGCACACCATCTATGTTTCCCTATGTTTTGATCTCGATATGGTTTTTTTCAGTATGGTTGCCGGTTAAAACACGACCTTTCGAAACAACTTTCATTTTTTGGAAAATTTTGAGTCGAAAAAATTTTCATTTCAAAAGTCGACTTACGTCATCGTGTAGGGCATAAAATTTACTGTGAATTTGATCTCTACGCTTTTTTTGTGCGAGTACATCAGAAAAAGTTATAAGCAAAAAATCATCGAATTTTAGTGCTTCAAAATGTGCTTGCAAGCTGTGTTTCGAGCTTTCACGGGATTTGGTCACAAATTTAGGAAAGCGATGAGGGGTCAGTGTACTTACTTATGAAAAATTATGACCCCTACTTTTTTCATTTTTCTCGTTGATAGATTTTTTGATCTTACTTCCCCGGACTACTTGTTTTCAAATTCCTCGTGCAATCAGTTCTCAATTGACCGATTACACTTATTATACTGATTATATTAATATTGAAGATTGATGCTTTTGTACCATTTATGTAGCCAGCTTTCAAATTTAAAGCAAGAATTTTATATGTATATATATATATATATATATATATATATATATATATATATATATATATATATATATATATATACAGTGCTTTCATGATGAAAGGAACAAATTCATTAAAAAATTAGGTTTCTATTTCATGTTAAAATCCTCGGACAGGTCGATTAGTATTTTTATTTGGGCATTTTTCGCAATAAAAATTTTGTATACAGGGTGTCTCATTCAAGAGCTATGGCTTTGTCATTAGTTTTTTTAAAGGTAATACCCTGTATATTATTTCACTTTACAATTACGATAAATTCTTATCACTTTTTGTGAACATACCATATGCCTCAACTCGATGGATTGCCAGAAACGGAGATAGTGGGTAATGAGAGGTACGATATGAAAACACACAAATGTAATTACTAATTTAATTTTTACATATGTTCAATCTGTTGTCCGTTTACTTCGAGACATTTTTGAAGTCGATTCAATGTTTCCCGTTGCACATTTTCAATTACTTCTGGACTGATAAGTCTTATTTCCTGCCTGATTTTCTCTTTTAGATCATCAATATTATTTGGTCTATTCAAATAAACTTTAGACTTCAAATAACCCCATAAGAAAAAATCCAATGGGGTTATGTCCGGTGATCTTGGCGGCCACTCAATCGGACCTCTCCGTCTTATCCATCTGTTGGGAAAAGTTGCATCAAGAAATTGTCGAACAGCGATTGAATAGTGAGGAGGTGCCCCATCTTGTTGAAACCATATCTCGTTATTAGGTATGTCAGGATCTTGTGCGTTAGGAAACAAAACAGCTAAAGCCGGAATGAGTTCGAACTGGAGAAAGTTCAAGTAGTCCTCTCCGTTTAGTGTTCCTTCAAAAAAATAGGGACCAACTATACGATTTCGAACAATCGCTGCCCATGTATTAATTTTTTGAGGCCGCTGTGTGTGGCATTCTTGCATCCAATGAGGATTCTCGGTCGCCCAATACCTACAGTTTTGTCTGTTGACGTGGCCATTTAAAGTAAAGGTGGCTTCATCAGAAAAAATTATGTTTGTAATGAAATTTAGATGTTGATTATGAATTTCAAGAATCTGCTCACAAAACTGTACTCTGCGGTCAAAATCGTCTTCTAATAATTCATGTACCAGCTTAATTTTATAGGGATGATACTTATTTACCTTAAGTATTTTATGCACGGACCCTACTGATAAATTGAAATTATTGGAAATTGTAGTAATGGATGTATGAGGGTTATCTTGGGTTTCTAGTAGAACGTTCAGCACTGTTTCTTCAGATACTCTCGGTGGTCTTCCTTTAGGTAAATCTCTAACGTGGCCGTATCTCCTGAATTTTGATTCAATTTTGCTGACGACTGTCGATCTAGTAATTGGCGGACGATCAGGATGATTTTCATTGAATAGATTGCAGACTTCTTCTTGTGAACGCACCCTATCTCCAAAACCAATCATCATAAGTAGTACTTCAATACGTTCTCTCTCAAGTAATTGCATTTTCTTAAACAATGAAGTAGTGTAGTGCCTGGAGCGTTAAAAACGTGAAAACTGCGGACTATACAGCACCAGTGAATGAATTCAGATGGTACATGTGAAATTTCATTCTTCAGATTTAATGACAATGTTTACCTAAATTTTTTTTTGTACTTTTAATCCACATTTTAAATCTCCAGGTGCTCCACTATCTCCGTTATAATCTGGGAATCCATCAAGTTGAGGCATATGGTATGTTCACAAAAAGTGATAAGAATTTATCGTAGAATTGTAAAGTGAAATAATATACAGGGTATTACCTTTAAAAAAACTAATAACAAAGCCATAGCTCTTGAATGAGACACCCTGTATACAAAATTTTTATTGCGAAAATTGCCCAAATAAAAATACTAATCGACCTGTCCGAGGATTTTAACATGAAATAGAAACCTAATTTTTTAATGAATTTGTTCTTTTCATCATGAAAGCACTGTATATATATATATACGCAGTGACCCTTTCTTCCTATATGGGTGTAGGGTTTTCTGATTTGTTCTCATTTCCTGATCATCTCTCTCCATCTCTCACGGTCTCCCGCCATTCTCTTTGCCTCATTCACTCCTATTCCTCGCTTCTACAGTATTTCTTCCGCCGTGTCTTCCCATGTCTTTCTTGGTCTGCCCCTTCTCGTTCCCCTTGGTCTTTAGCTTCCCATACTTGTCTGGTTTGCGTGCTTCTATCCATTCTCTGGAGATGACCCCACTATCCTAATTGTCTCTCTTCAATATACTCCATCATAATCTTTATCTGCAGTTCTTCTCTTATATGCTCGTTTCTCACTCTATCCAAGATTGTTACTCCATACGTTTTTCATAGGTACTTCATTTCGGCTGATTCGATTCTACTCCTTTGTCTGTTGTTCAGTATCCAAGTTTGACAGCCATAAGTAAGTACTGGCCTATATATTCTTTTATATACCTTGATTTTTGTGCTTTATTTAATTTTTCTTTTTCCAGCTATATACTTGCTCAAGGTGTAGTAAAGTTTGTTTGTACTCGTTATTCGGTTGTTGATGTCTGCTTCCTGCTGTCCATTGTCTTGTATTATCACCGCTAAGTATTTGAACTACTTGGTTTGTTCTATTTCTATGTTGTCCAGTTTTATCGCCAACCTAATCTCCCTCTCCGATACTGCCATACCTTTGGTTTTCTTGATGTTTAACTTAATGCCGTGTTTAGTGAGTATTCTGTTCCAGTCTATCAGCTTTTCTTGAAGTTCTTCTTGGCTGCTTACTAGCACTGCGATATCGTCTGCAAATGTACATTGTTGTATGTTGACTCACATCATGTTTCTGTACCCTACATTTATCGGCCTCCTCTCCACAAACCTCCTCCTTGTCTCACCCCCTGTTTAGTTGTGAACTCTTCTGATTTTAAGTTCCTGGCAATCACCGCATTCGGTGTTTCTTTGTATATACTCTGGCACACTCTAATTAGTTTGTTGTTGACACCAATTCTCCACAGGCTTTCCCATATTTTCCTCCTGGGCACTCTATCAAAAGTCTTCTCCATGTCCAAAAAGGCAATAAATAGGGTCTTCTGCTTCTCTATTGTTCTATTGATAATTGTTTCGATAGTAAATATGTGGTCATGTACACTTCTTCCCGGTCTAAATCCACTCTGTGCCTCAATAAGTCTTTTCTCTTCTATATGTCGCAATCTTTTTTCAGTTATTTTCTCGTATATTTTTATTGTCGTTCCAACCATCGTTATACTTCTGTAGTTGCTGCATTCGGTCTTGTTTCCAGCTTTGAATATTGGTACTATCAATCTCATCTCCCATTTCTTTGGAATTTCTTCTTTCTTCCAAAGATTGTTATGACTTATATTAATTAAACTAGAACAATGCATTATGTGAAAATTTTCCAGGCATATCTGGAACGATAAAACTCGTGATTCGTAATATGTAGATCATCAGAAACAAACAGCAATAAATTTTTTTTAATATTCTGTTATATCTGAACTATATAAAGAGATAATACTCACAGAACGATCTACTAATTTGGCTGAAGATAAAAGGGAGAATATTTAATTGAACTCAAGTGATACTAACATAAAACCGACGGAAATATAGGTACATTCAGGAAGAGTAACAATAACTCTGTTCGGTCTATACTTTACAAACAGTTGTTTACAGGTTAAATATCCCAACATCAAACAGCAAATTATATACAAAGGTCAGATGCTGGTTTCGTTACTCATTTCAAAATATATAAAGCAGGCACAGGATAATATGAAATAGACTATCGTTCGTAGGAGAAGATATACAATCAAATTCTTTGGAGATATTTTGCTGAAAATTTACAATTTTTATCACTCATCAAATAGTTGATGGAATCTATAGTAAGTAATAATTTATCATGATGAACAGAAACAAAAACTTCATTTTACTAAGTTAATTATCAAAAAATATTGTAAATTATATACTGCTATTGCAATTTCGGCCATACAACGGTCTTTGGGCAGATTGGCGAGAAAATTTTCTACTTCTTAATGATTGAGTAAAGTTATATTTTTTTAATATTTTACCAACATAGAGATTTTATGACAAAGGGAAGATTATACTGATGAAACTTTTAAAAATTATTCTAAATATCACCACTAAAAGTTTTTGATACATGCTTTAATCGATGGACATTATACTCCTTCGATTTTCTGCTTACTGCCGGATGAAAGGGAAGAGACCTTCGAATAACTGGGTATTTCAGGTTTTGCGTGAATAGAGTGTCGCTTCAAATTTAAGCCGTACAATGATTAGTATCGATTTTGAAGTAATAATACACAATACATGTCCCTGAAGCATATAGGTTGACGCTTACATTGGACGGAAGTATGCTTCAGAAATATTCAGAATTGGGTTAATGTCATGAATATAGGGACAAAGATAGAGCACACTGGTTGAATTATGTAGGTACTTGGTTAAATTTTGCCTTATACTAACTAGGTTGCAGAGTGTTATGGGTTTGACTTACTTATAATACTAAGTAAGGACGAAAAAGTTACAAGGTTTTCAGACTACCTAGTGGACACTTCTCCAGAATTATTGTCCACATTAGAAGAAAATCAGAAGTACCTATCATTGAATCAGCTAGAAACAAAGATGTGTCAACGCGAAACAAACGAATACTAATAAATGAAAATAATAGAAAAATACAGAATTGGTGAAATGTCCTGGTTCGAATTTATAAAATTTATTACGTATGTACGAGCTCATACCTTGATCATTTCGAGGTTAATCTCCCGTTAACATGGCCTACTTCTTCTGCAGCAGAGTTTAGTGGTGGTATTAATGTAAGGTCATTTATTTTTCAAATACTTTTCTTCTCTCCGAGTTTAATTACGTCCGTAAATATTTGAGCTAGATTTCAATCTTAAATTTTTTTGAATGTAAGATGTCTAGATATTTTTGATGTCTAATTATATATTGTTTTGATGAAGTTATGTATTCTGCTAAATGGATTACACTTCGGTTGACTCTCTTGAGTGGAACACCTTGAGATATAAGACATTTTTCGTTTCAATATCAGGTGCAAAAACAAATAAAGAGGATGGTTTGCCGACACTTGAACATGCCAAATACACCTGACCATGAGAAAAGCATGCATTTTGTAATTTAAGATTTAAAATACTCAAGGATTGTCCTTGTGATTTATTAATCGTCATGGCGAATGCAGGACAAAACAGAAATTGAATTCGTTCAAATTCAAAGGGCATTCGGTTGGGATCATCGGAATCCTCGGAATGAGAATTTCCTCACCTTTGAATTTTCCTTTGAATATCGTTGGCGTGAATCACATTGATCATCAGCTTTCTTGTCACCAAACGCGTTCCATTACATAGATTTGTTTGGTTTAGATTTCTAAGCATGATACCTACCGAGCCAACCACTAGTTATAAATTGTGCAGTGGTAGGCCAGGCACATCCAAGGAGTTTGAAAATGCGGTTGAATAGTTGGAGGCTTTTGTTACACATTCAATAGATTTGAATGAATGCAGAGTATCATCGATTTTATTCTGAGTTACAAATTTCAAGTCATACACATCTTCATTCTTAGTTGCTAAAATTGCTGACCACTAGGAATTATTTAGTTGATGAGCACGTCTTTCGATGAGACAAAATTGCTAAATGGAAATTAAATCAATCTGCTCGATCTATGATCTGAAATGATTGAAAACAACCAATTTAACAGTTGTTGTTATTTGTTGTCTATATTTTTGTTTACATTTCGATTCGAGTATTTTCTATGTATTTGGATATCTTTACATTCTTTGTTGTCAATCTATGATCTGAAATGATTGAGATCAATCGATTGACAATCAGTTGTCATTTTTTCTCTAAATTTTCGTTATATTTCTATTCGAGTAATTTTTTTATGTGAATCTTTCTGATATTTTAATATTGATTATGTTATTCAGGGCAGAGAAGAATCAAATTCATTATCACAAAATGTTGATGCCAGATTTACATTTCTGAACTTCGAAAGAAAAATTTAATTGTCTTATTTCGGCTGCCATTAAATAGGAATTATACTTGCAGGAAATAATTTCTCCAAATAAAGAAACACTCCATTCCCAATACCTTTAAGGATGTTTCTTGGTAGCTGTTTCAACAATTAAATAAAGATAAGAATACGTTGTTATATTTTGCATTTGCAACTCATTACTTCATGGAAAGCCAAGCAACTGCTTCAGGTGAAAAATCTGCAGTTAATTTTTTTATCCACATTAATATATAGTTAAATGTAGAAGTTGATTCAGGTGAATATTGAAATAATTATAATTCCAATATTTTAGATATAGTTACACGTTCAGATTCTTCTTCTAATCAGGATCTCTGTTACAATCATACATATCTATATTTCTCATAAATTCGTGTCTCATAAAAAACAGTTGCACTAAATTGCTATTTGTGAATATTGGATAAAATCAACAATAAAATAATTCATATGGGGAAGAGCTATTTAAAATATTAACCTGTTCATGTACAAATAAAATATGCTATATCATCTTCAGTTTCCTCACGCAGAATGTTCTGTAAATTATAAAACAAAAGATTTCACTGAGTCGTTTTATACATGTTTCAGTATCATAATCAAATGATCTATAGTTAGTCAAAAATGTAATAAAGATGCTCCAAAGCTGAGAATTAGGCTGCACTATAGTATATGACCCGCACCATTTTGGAATCGTGGTCATATGGTTGTGTAGCTTAGGTCGTGAGGTGCTTGTATCCAAGTATGGCTTTACTGAGTTGAAGAATAGAAAAGTTATGGGAAGGTTAACCTGACCTGACTCAACCTAAACTTTAGGGCATGAGGTGTTCATATACCAAGTATGGCTTTACTGAGTTGAAGAATAAAAAAATTATGAGAGGTTAATCTAACCTAACCTAAGTTAATCTAACCTAACATAACATAACCCAAATAAATAGAGAACATTGAAATATCTTAAAATCTATATATAGTTTTCGGTAAATTTTGCTACCTTAACTCCTAAACCCCTCATCTCAGTAAAACCATACATGATATATAAACACCCATAACCATACTATACTAGAGCCAAGAATTATTATTCTCATGTATCTAGCATCCGCCTTGAAGATACGTTCAATGATATTTTTGATTTGTTTGATTTCACATTGACTTATAATAACTTATACTTACCTATAGTGAATATTTTTAGTTTTTTTTTTTAGATTTTTATTACGTTAATTAACGTTTTATGCCTGATCAATTCAATGATGCAAATCATTTGGTAAGTTTCTTGAAAGAGTGATTATGCTGCAAAAAACCATCATTCTCTAAACATATGTTAATATGTAAAATATTGTGCACTTTACATTCGAAACAGAACATGAATTGGGAATAAGATTTTATCAACTAACTTGCTGTAATGAGTATTTCCCAACCAACTGTATTTCAATTCTCAAGAATTGTTTCTTGATATAATGTGCCTTATAACATTGAAAATATATATGATTATTCTTTTCGTATGATTTTCAACAAATCAGAACGATCAATTTAGTTAAGTTACCTTGTATAATTTCGATAATACCTGATTATACATAGAGTCGCTCTACCAATCGAAAACTAACAGGACCGCCGAATTTTGACGTTTATCAATAACTGTTCAGAAATGAGTCGATTCGGAGATTTTTACTTAATATACTCAACAAACAATCGTATCAAATACAGTGCGTAGCTACTTCAAAATAAATATGGTTATACATCTCAAACTTCCTGCATAATAATTACAAATCGTGTAAGTTTGACAGAATAATCCTCCCGCTTCGCGGTCGGATTATTTAGACTGTCAAACTGACTCTCTTTGTAATTATGCAACAAGTTATCGATGTATAACCATATAACCTGATTATTTTGAAGTACTTATAGTATTACGACTGATTATATCCTTTCTATTTTCACTCGTCTTTATTGTTTGGCGGAAAAGCATTTACTGAATGAATTTTCTCCGTTCTCAATAGATATTTCATGTTCTCGTGTAGAATACACTTTAGTGCATTCTTTAACTTACTGCAGATGATATACAAAATGTTGTTTCAGATTTTGATTATTTCAATAGATGACTATCTTGATAAAAAATATATAATTATAATTCATCTGGCCATAATGAAAAATCTTTTACGACAATATCCAATCCATTTTTCAAATGACGCATAATGAAGTAACAAACATTTATTTGATAAGATATACATATAAGTCAATATCTTTAACATGTATTTCAATAGAAAACTCATGCATGGCTGTGCATACTTATGTTTATTCCAGAGTTCATAGGAAGAAAAGTATTGATTTCGAAGAAATCGTATAATGTGAACACTGCATTAATTATGTGCATGCAGGGTATCAACATGATGTGACCGCGAAAAAGTGACCTTGGAAATAACACGCGAGAATATTACTATAACGACAGATTAATGAATGTATATATTTATAATTTCCCAAAAATTAATTCAATATATGTTAGTCCATTCTGTTTTGATTTTGATTTATCAACTGATTAAATGTATTATAAAAATAACTAGAAACACGAATTGCAACTAATTCTTATTTTTCTAGCATAAACTCTGACGATGAATAACTTAAACTTTAATCCATTCGTAAGTAGTGTACATACTTTCACTATCTGTATAACAATATTATTATGTTACAAATATTTAATCGAATTAATTAGAGCTGAAGTATTTTATATCATTTCTATTCTTGATATTGTTGTTGTAAAATGAAAATTAAAAATCGATAACGCAATGAAATCAAGTCTTGCATTCATAATATTTTCATTTTATTTTTGAAAAGACTGAGAACATTTTTGAAGATTATGTATTAATGGTAAGATACTATTGTATATATATATATATATATATATATATATAAAGCTATATATATATATATATATATATATATATATATATATATATATATATATATATATATATATATATATATATATATATATATATATAATAATAATAATAATAATAATAATAACATTTAATACTTCAGATAACAACAACTATTATGACAATACTAATAATAAATTCTACATTAGTTTAAATGAAATATCAAAGAACACCGTACAAAAATATTACCCTCAGGATTACCAATATAATGCACTATGGGTTCTGTGAACCTGTGCGTGCACTATTCATTACAACTTAATATAAATTCAATTTAATTTTAATTCACAAAGAAAGGAAGAAGAGAAAAAAGAAAAAGAAACCAGACCATTTATACTATATCAGCACATTCATAGTATATACTCTATCCATTTCCCAGCATAAAAGATTTTTCCAAGAGCCACTTACTGAGGAGCTTAGCTTTATTTCTAGTGTAAGGCAATGTTCTAATATTGGAGGGCAACGAGTTATAAATGTTTGGGCCACTACAGCTAATGTGCATCTGTACAGCACTGAACCTCACATAAGGCGTCAGCAAATGTCCACGTGTCACATTCCTGGTCTGAACTTCGTGACGCACATAGTTCTTATAATGAGAATTCAGTATCATGTACCTTGCCGCAGACCTAATGTACATTTGATCAACATTTAACAGTTTACTTTCCCTGAACAATAGTGTAGTTGAGTATCTACTACTTTTAGAAAGCATAGTCTTTATGATACGCTTTTGGACAACATTCAACGGTGCCAAGACAGATTTATATGCATTGCCCCAAACGACGATACCATAGCCTATAATGGATTCTACAGTGAATGATAAAATCATCTTCAAGGTGTTCAGAGGTTACTATGTGACGCATCTCCACAAAACTTATAAATTAACTTTCTGACTTTATCTATAACATAATGTATGTGTTTTTTCCATGTTAAACACTCATCGATGTATACACCTAAATATTTGATATTTGTCACTCGTTCTACCGTAGCTTCATTTTCATTTGCATTTCCAGATCTACTGGATCCAACATTATTAATTTTCAGGTTATTCAAATGTGGTATCATCCTCTGGTTGAAAGCAAAGGTGATAAACTTTGTCTTGGCAATATTTAAGGTCAACATGCTTTCATCAAACCATTCCTTAATTTTAGAGAGAGTTAATTCTGCCTTTCGATATGCCATGTCCCAAGTTTTGCTTCTTATAATTACTGCAGTATCATCTGCATAACAAAAAATATCTCCTTCATCTAACATGGATAGTACTTCATTCACGTAGACTGTAAACAAAACTGGGCCCAGCACTGGGCCCAGTATATATATATATATATATATATATATATATATATATATATATATATATATATATATATATATATATATATATATATATATATATAGTTAAACTCAATCATAATGCAAAAGATATCTTGCTGAACGACCATATTGACTTGATATATTCTCCTATATTTAGTGTATTCAAACAATAATGATTTTTCTAAGAAAATTTTATTGTACTAATTTGGGAAATCTACTTATATAAGCCCTTCTTGAAATGTGTCCCTCTTGTCTATTTAGGTAACTGCAATAATTATTTCCCACCCGTAAACGCAAATTTATAATTATGTATTCAGTTCTTAACTCAATCTGCCCGATGAAGGTCTAGTGACCGAAATTGCAATCGCAGTGTTATATTTTTCAAAGTTTTTTTGTGATAATAAACGTAGTAAATTATATAACTATACAAACCCGGGAAACCAGACAACCATATATATATATAGATATATATATATATATATATATATATATATATATATATATATATATATATATATATATATATATATATATATAGTTAGTTTTATTTCTTGAACCACAAAGTATATATTATTTTTGGTATTTTCTTGGAAATAAGGTTCATATAATATTAAGCGTCACATTACATGTTCTTTAATAAATCATCCAAACGTTTCGGCCATGGTTTTGGCCTTTATCAATACCAAAAGTAATATATATATATATATATATATATATATATATATATATATATATATATATATATATATATATATATATATATATATATATATATATATATATATATATTATATATATATATATATATATATATATATATATAGTCAAATTATTTTACAGCTGCTATAATGTATCCTAATAATAATAACGGGGTAAATCAGCCTTCAATTATATGAAATAATACTCTTTAGACCATTTCCAAGCTTTCGTCAATGTTTATTGACTTCTTCAGGGCTAAAATTACAAAATCAACATTATATATATATAATATATATATATATATATATACAGGGTTTATTTCACTAGGTTAATGTCAATATTTAATAACTATTTGCATAAAACATTTACTATTCATTAAAATACACTATAGTTTACGCGTTTCGACTTCTAGTCATTTTCAAAACAATTTCACAATTAATTCAAAATTTAAAAGTCTCTTTATTACACAGCAAGGTCGTCGATGTCATACTGGTTATCTCACGTGATTAACTCCTCCTCTTAATTCGTATTTTCTCGGTTTTCTCGGTGAATGATGTTATGGTATATTCTTCCGAAGTTTTCAATGTCAGCTCTTGAGTTTAATGTTGTTTTTTCTTCTCTTTGGATGGCTAACATTTCCATTATGTTTCTTTTTTGTTGTTGTTTTTCTCTTCCAATAATTTTCGTATTTTTGAAATCAAACGAATGCAGTTGTTCAATTGCATGTTTTGCCAGCGCGGTTGTTTTTTTGTTTGTTCGTATAGAGTATTCATGTTCGTATAATCTTCTGTTCAAATACTGTTTTGTGTTACCTATATAACACGTATCACAGTCAATACAATCTATTGAATAGATCGTATGTGTTTCGTTTTGTCGTTCGTTGTTAGCCATCCAAAGAGAAGAAAAAACAACATTAAACTCAAGAGCTGACATTGAAAACTTCGGAAGAATATACCATAACATCATTCACCCAGAAAACCGAGAAAACCGAGAAAATACGAATTAAGAGGAGGAGTTAATCACGTGAGATAACCAGTATGACATCGACGACCTTGCTGTGTAATAAAGAGACTTTTAAATATTGAATTAATTGTGAAATTGTTTTGAAAATGACTAGAAGTCGAAACGCGTAAACTATAGTGTATTTTAATGAATAGTAAATGTTTTATGCAAATAGTTATTAAATATTGACATTAACCTAGTGAAATAAACCCTGAATATAAAAATGTCAGTAAATACCAACGAATTATATATATATATATATATATATATATATATATATATATATATATATATATATATATATATATATATACATATACTTGGATATAAGCACCTCATGACCTAAGCTACACAACCATATGACCAAGACTCCAAAATGGTGCGGATCATATACTATAGTTAGTACTGCTCAGTAAAGCCATACTTGGTATATGAACAACTCATCCCCAAAGGTTAGTTTGAGTCAGGTCAGGTTAACATTCCCATAACTTTTCTATTCTTCAACTCAGTAAAGCCATACTTGGATACAAGCACCACACGACCTAAGCTACACAACCATATGACCACGACCCCACAATGGTGCGGATCATATACTATTGTGCAGCCTAATTCTTAGCTTTGGAGCATCTTTATTACATTTTTGAGCAACTATAGATCATTCGATTATGATACTGAAACCTGTATTAAACGCTTCAGTGAAATTTTTTGATTTATAATTTACAGAACATTCTGCGTGAGGAAACCGAAGATGATATACCTAGCATATTTCATTTGTACATGAACAGGTTAATATTATAAATAGCTCTTCCTCATATGAATTATTTTGTTATTGATTTTATGCGATATTCACAAATAACAATTTAGTGCAATTGTTTTTAATGAGACAGAAATTTATGAGAAAAATATATGTTATATATGTGATTGTAACAGATATCCTGATTAGAAGAAGAATCGAAACGTGTAACTATATCTAAAATATTGGAATTATAATTATTGGAATATTCACCTGAATCAACTTCTACGTCTAACTAAATATTAATGTGGAGAAAAAAATTCACTGCAGATTTTTCACCTACAGCAGTTGTTTGGCTTTCCATGAAGTAATGAGTTGCAAATTCAAAATATAACAAAGAAGTATTCTTATCTTTATTTGATTGTTGAAACAGCTACCAAGAAACATCCTTAAAGGTTTTGGGAAGGGAGTGTTGCCTTATTTGGGGAGATTATTTCCTGAAAATATAATTCCTATTTAATGGCTGCCGATACAAGATAATTGAATTTTTCTTTTGTAGTTCAGAAATGTGAATCTGGCATCAACATTTTGTGATAATGAATCAATGAATATAGTAAATGGGAATTTTTGTTTGTGTATATATATATATATATATATTTATATATATATTTATATATATATATATATATATATATATATATATATATATATATATATATATATATATATATAATATATATATATATATATATAATATATATATATATATATATATAATATTTATTTACATTTTTATGTTTTCAATGTTTTATTTCAACATTGAACGAATCATCAGATTCCTGGGACCAGTTTCAAATTCAGAAGATCTTGTTATTATTTGATATCACTTTTAATTATTCATATGGTCTTAACTTCCTCTTTCAAACTAATAGCGTTAAAAGCGAAAAGTAACGTTGAAACAGATAGAACAATAGCTCCCAGTTATAAGTCAGTCATGGACGATTGCCAGAGGCAGAAAATAACTCAACAAATCGATTTTGAGATGGATTAAGAAGGTTCATTTTCTCGTCATAATTCCACATCGTCGTCCCATTATGAATGTACGAGTACATTGAATGATTATCATAGAACAAATATTCATGAAAATAGATTGGATTGTTGAAACTAAAATTCAATAAATAATTTTAAAAATGTATTCGAAATTTGATTGAAAATTTTTCATATATATATATATATATATATATATATATATATATATATATATATATATATAAATTTATATATATATATATATTATATATATATATATTTATATATATATATATATATATATATATATATATATATATATATATTTATATAAATATATGTATATTTATATATAAATATATATATATATATATATATATATATATAATAAATAATCAATATTACGATAGGCTTCTGCTGATCTATCCCCAATTACTGTAAAATTTAGAAACACAGTTTGTGTATAGCAAATATGATGAAAACTTATTAGGGGGAAGTCGGTTAATCATGCGCGGCGGTTAATGATGCGCAGCATATCAGCAGTAGAAAATGTCAACCATTTATTGTTATTCATACACTTCGTGCTATCTCTTAGAAGATAGTTGAAGTTGAGCAGCCATTTGGGCAATTTCCGCGGCAAACGCGGCTGCCATCGTGTCTGACTACTATTTTGGTTGTTTACTCTAACTTTTGTGCGTGCGAAAAGAAAATTGAAAATGTTAATGAGGACTTTTTTGTTTGGCTAATTATACTAAAATAATCAACGTGGTTCTAGCTATTGTAGGAGCGATTCGTCTAAGGTAAAGAACCTCCAGTTTTATTTTGGTGAATTTTTATAAGCATTAGGTCCATGTCGGGTAATGGTGCGCCATGCGCACAATTAGCCAACTTTTCGAGTAAGAAGTTTTTGTTGTTATTCAGTATAAAACAAAATATTTTCTGAATAATTTCAGATGATAAAATATACCCGCAAAAGGAATAAAGCCTCTTGGGACGCAGACAAAATGAAAAAAGTCTTGTGATTTGTTGCAAATGACGGAGCAGTTAGAGATGACGGAAGGAAGTTTTAATACCAGAATATACAATTCGCAAAAGAAAGAAAGATGAATATGATGGGGGATGTGATATTAGTGGGTCCACATCCCATTTTTTCACAGGTCCAAGAAAAGAATTTAGCGAGTCACGTACTAAAAATGACAAAACTTTTTTATGGTGTCACAAAAAATGTACTTCTGTGGTTAGCGTATATTTTTGCAGTATCTAACAATTTAGCTATAAAATTATAAATCTTGTAAGCATAACAAGATTGAATTGCTAGCCATCACACCACATACATCTCATTGCTCACAGGCTTTAGATTTAGCATTTTATGGTCCACTGAAAGCTATGAAGAATATGACTGTGATTTTTGTACCTAATTTACAATTTTTTTATATTTTGTTAATGTTCTAATAAATATTATATTATGTCTTCTGTAATGCTTCTTTTGATTATACCTTATTCACCATACTATATTTACTGATTTCTGGTTGCGTACAGTTACCCTGACTGGTGCGCACAATTACCCGCATAGGGTGGATAATCATGCGCATTGTCAGTTTATGTCTTATTTCGTTCTCAAGCTCAGAACATATTTTTTTGTGATATTTAATTTATTGGTGTTATACCATATACAATGAAGAATATCTATGCCAAAATTCAGAATTCTAGATGCTATATTCAAGAAAATATCAACCTGGCTTCTTAGGTGCGCACAATTCACCGACTTCCCCCTATTGTCGCCTTCCCAAGTTATTTTCCGACATTATTTTACAGGGTAATCAAGAGAAGGATATTATATGTATTAATTGAAATACTCGAAAAATATGAAAACATGTTGAATTTGTCTTAAAATTTGAGGTTTATTTTATATAGCATACCCTATACCTAGAATCAACTATTTTCAAAATAGAATTAATTTCATTAAAAAACATTGTCTTCTTAACATCAATTTGATAACACTTGAATTTAAGCTTATTTGCGGAAATTATGATGGATGCAATTATTCTTGAAATATAGGTTTTTTTTATAATTTTCAGTTTTTTTTTCTCAAATAACTTTACAGTCAAAAAAAATAATATTTTATAGTAATTGAAACACTTGTATTTCGTTATTTTCAAATGGAACACTCTTCGTCGTTCAACTCCTTATGAAATTTGAGGCTCGTTTTATAAATCGTACCTTATATCTTAAGCTAACCATTTCAGAAATATAAAAAGTTTCACAAAAAAAAGCATTTGCAGATGAATTTGATAACGGTTAGTCTAAAGCTTATTTGAAAAAAATATCATA
>JARQZK010003908.1:30000-31834 GCA_030704885.1 Cynegetis impunctata
TTTATGTTTTCGTTTATATTTCAGTTTTAGTTATTACATGAAAGAAATGTAGTATCTTCCCGATTTATTCTGAACACTAATATGGGTGCCCGTGCTTCACACTATGCTTCTGTTTATTATGTGGAGCAATAAATAAGATCGTGTTTTTTATCGAAACTACCTAAAAAGTTTGTTAAACCCAAGTTTCGGTTTATATTTATCTGAATCAGTCGTCTACCTTAGAATTTATCATGAAATAAGGGTTTCCCCAAAATTTTTTTTTTTTGTGTTTTCAAGGTTATAATTTTACCAGTTGGGTGTTTGGAGCATCTTACTCAGTACAGCAAATGAACGCACAACAAAAATGCATACATAAATTTGTTGGTCGGACGTTTTTCCTTCTATTATAAAAAATTATGAAATAGATAAAATAACCTAACTTATGCTAAACCAAAGTTCTTTGTAAAATTCATATCACAACTTGGCAATACCAGACCAAAAATGATGTACTATCATGTATGACCACATAATTTTTTTATAGAATAGGTATAATAATTGAACCTAGACGAACGCTTACGAGTAGTCTTTTCAAAGACAAATCGTTGAGATCAAAATAATTAAGAACCTATTTTGCACATTACGAATGGTGAAGATTTCGGTGATTTTCTTTGCCATCAATTATTACCAGACCATGACAGTTGATAATGGACTGAATAGTTAACACTAAAGCAGTAACTGAAGACAGCCACTTCTAATTTTATATAACTTGAGTAAATAGTTCTATAATTATATTAGCTTAAGAACTGTTTCCACATTTAATAATACATTTCAGATTTTACCGTTTTACTGAAGGAGATAATATGAGTCAGAAGTTCCATTCGCAAACAATTAATAAACATTACCCGGTTAGGGACGAAATCATATTAGTATACAACAAGGATGGCGAGCCGTAGATAGCACGTACTCAATTATATTATTCTCTTATGATATGAATATTGTTTTTCTTTGAAACTAGTTGCAACCATATGCTATTATATTTTTCATTTAGTCAAAAAAAAACAATTATTTCCTAAACGTAGTTCCTCCGATAGTCACTTGTAATCCTTGAGAGAATTTTCAATCCTTCATAGTAGCTGAGAAGCATGATTTCTGCCAGAAAATAGCTTGTACAGTTTGTACTAAACAGAAGGTAAAAAATAAGTGAACCTTGAAAGGTGTATAGAAACTTTAATGTGGAAGTAGTATATGATTCAAGAAATCCTCGACTTAGACTTGGATGAAACATTTATAAATTTGAGAATTACGTGTTCGATTGTATTCTTTTCTCAATTAAACATCTCAGCATAAGGTACCCAAGCTGAACTGATGTTTCTGAAGAAAGAAAGAGGTCGTTTCGTTCACAGGGAAGACGAGTATTATTTCATTTTTGGTTTAACACATATATTTCTAATTCACGACACAATATCCTAATGTAGGCGTACGATTATTTTTAGCAGGTTTTCACTTTGAAAACCTGCTAAACATGTTTGTATGTAGAAGCTTATGTATTTTAGCGTTGTTTACACGATAAAGGGCGCAATTTTAGAGCAATAGGATTGAAAGTTTGTAAGTAGGTAGTTTCGTATGATATCTTGAATGGGATTGGGTTTGGTTGGAATTGGTTGGGGGGTTTACCCCCCTGGGGGGGAGGGGAATAAATCTTGTTTACTCGACAAAGGGCCCAATTTTCAAGCAATAGTAAATATATATCATATATCTATATATATATATATATATATATATAAAATAATATATATATATATATATATAATTTTATATATATATATATATATATATAAATAAAAATATATATATA
>JARQZK010003909.1:5000-22500 GCA_030704885.1 Cynegetis impunctata
AAATTAGAAAACATCAGGACAATAAAACTATTTGTCATATGACTTCATTTGACAGCAGCTTACTTGTTTTTTTTAAATAAATGATAACCTCTTTGTGAATTTATGGGAAGAGTCTGAGCACTATTTTATTTTTTTGTGATCAAACTAACAACTTTATGATGAAAAGTCAAACAATAAAAAAGTTGCAGATTGAGTCTGTCTTTTCAAATATATTTTTTAAATAGGAAAGTATAAGCGCATTAAAAAGTTCTGATGCAAAATATTATAGGGGTTGTTTTTTTCAGCCCCTTGTGCTAACATTTTAGTGTAACAAAAGCACTCAAAAACTGCCATTTTATTAGCAGCAGTTATCTGCCAAATTTCATTCCTCTAGTTTTTTCCTAAGTGGATGTATTGAATAAAAACAATTTTTTTTCACCTAATTTCAAAGGGCTGTAACTTGGAGGGAAAAGGGTGTTGAACAAAAAGTTATATGAAAGACCCCCCTTAAGTTTAGCTGTAGAATCACCCATTGAAATCTTTCGCATCAATTCAGAAACACCCTGTATATATATATATATATATATATATATATATATATATATATATATATATATACAATACAATCCTCTCTTCTATATGTTTGTAACAAAATGAAACTTCTAATCTTTCCTTTATTCGCTAGTTCAGTTGCCTTGGTTCATAATTACTTACTTATGTACCGTTGAACGGGGATACTTTAGCAGTTATTCGTTTTCCTTTTGTGAAAATTATTTTATATCCCTTTTATTTTTTTCTCGGTTTTTTCAGGTTCCTATCTTTATCACATGTTTAAACTATTAGAAAAATGCCGCGCCACTACATTAATAAAATTGGGGGACGTACATACGCTAACTATACCCCCCAGCAATTAGAACAAGCGTTAGCTGCCATAAGAGGAGGGATGTCTCAAGCCAACAACACCGAGAATATAAGAACTGGAGGCTGCCGAGTGACGTCACAACAAGCAGGCAGACCGAAGTCACATCGTTGTGCGTTGGATAACGCGAACCGCAAAAGTATTAGGTTTTTTGAAATTTTTGAAGGGCTTCCGGTTTAAAGAGAGTACCAGTCGTCAACTGAGCCCTTCTTTTTACCCCATTCGATTTTATTATGGAAAAACGAAATTTCAAAGCAAATACCATTACTATGAAAACTCATGTAATCAAAGTCTTCAATTTGCGAATTTTGCATGACGCTAATTGGTCGTTTGATTTTTCACAGTAATTTTTAACGAGTATATTTACTGTACAGGTAATCACAATTTTTGCAATCTCATGAATTGTATGAATATTAAATTTGCTATCATTATGTAGATGGTCGTTTTCTGAAAGAAATTTCAAAATATATTGAGAAACAAATGCCCGTTTATTATGAACTGTAAAAAAAGTTTCCTCGAAATATCTAAAATTTTGTTAAATATTATATATGCATATTAAACTATTCGTACGATAACGTCTTTGGGATAAAGTGTTATTCGAATACCGATATCTTGCCTTGTTCGATGTACGTAATTTCAGTTGCTCAGATAAAAAAGCTAAAGCTCCAGCTAAAGATGAATTATTTTGGAAACTGTCCTCAACATCTAAGATATTCAAGGCCAATGAATCTAATAAACTGGAAATATGTTTAAAAATTTTTTCAATTTCATGGCTTTTGTCAGGAACAAGTTTTTCAGCGTTTTTGTCGATATTATGCAACAAACCTCTGATTTCACTTATATTATGGGAAGTAAAGGGAGTATTCGAATCAGGTTTAAGGTCGTTTCGCAGTATTTGTATTTCGCATTCATATAAAAATGTTTCGACTTTTAAATCGGAGCTTATTATTACAAAGTACGTCAATACAGGCCCAGGAGAATATTTCATTCTGAATAATGTGACTTTACTAGTATCATTTATTTTGAACCAGCCTTTTTAGGCAACTGGAATGAGTTTAAAACATTAAGAAAATGTTCAAAATCATAATATGAAGATCTTTTTTAACAAGATTCAAATTCGATTTTACTATTTCTAATTGCATTCGGAAAACTTCTAATTTCTAATTCGCGGAGTTTTTCATCACGACTCAGGCGAAAAGGTGTACTTTTGGACCATTTTTATAGTTACCGCGGCATCCCGGTACACAGCAGCTATATGGCATTTTAAATATTTCGTTTCGGTGACACACCACTACCACAACACAAAAATAGCACACTAATTAATCCTGTTACAACAAATCACACAAAACCAAGGGAGAAAAATACAAGTCGCTCCTGTACGGAAGTGAACAAACACTGAGAAAGTAGGCTTAACCGGTGGAAGCTGAATTCGCATGTACCTCGCTATGCCTACGTCACGAGGCTCTGACGTCAGAGTCCCTGGTCCTTAATTCTCGGTGTTGTTCCTCAAGCCCAGGCGAGTCATCTCAACCAAAACCACAATCAGGACCATCCGGTATCAAACGTTCTACCAGAACAAATGACAAAAAATCAAAAGATCGATGTTTTATTTGCTATGCACACTGGTCAAAATATGCAGGACCTGATTGGATTGCATGTGCACAATGCAATCATTGTGTTTGTGGTATTTGTAATGAGGGAAGCATGGATCGCTATTACACCTGCTCAATTTGCGAGGAAATGGATTTTGACAGTAACAACTCCATAAAAGATAGACATTTTAATCCCTCAGAATAATTACCTTTCAGATATTAAACGTGTTAAGATAATTTTCCACAGAGTTAATTTTTTGTTTTTGTTGCTATATCTGCATGTTGTTTTATGCATTAGTTCATTATTTTTGAATGAAAATGACATTTTTGTACAAAAACCTCATTTTAATAAAGCATTTTTGAAGAAAAATTGTCAAAATCCAAATTTAAATTAAAAACGGTGCCAAAGAAGACCTTCAGAGCAGTCTACTTTCATATTTTAAGCGAAATACATATCATGCCAAAGTTACCCCAATCGTTTGCCTACTTTGGCAGCCTCTCAACAATTTTTTTTCTCAGTTACCTCTCAATATTTTCTATTCAAATATGCTACATTTACAGCCTTATTGATTTTTGTTACAATGAAATTTTTTCTTGTGGATTATTGGCGAAGGTTTTAGATTTATTGCCAAATATCTCCAGAAATCTGCCAAAGTAACCCCGTTTTACGGTATTCATTGTTTAAAATTTGGTTCGACTTTGACTCCTTCAAGTATATACGAAATCACGCCTACTAATAAATGCGGTAATTTAAGTTACGGCATCCAAAATCTTCTATTATAGATGAAGGCCATTGATATCAGTTGGATGATACAAAATACAACGAATCAATACATAAATATTGAATGATTTAAATTTCTGCTTTTCTGACAAGTTTTAATTAAGTAAAAAATGAAAACGAAAATAAATTTTATTCATATTTTCCTCGAAAATAATAGACTATGGCACTGTAATGAACAGTGAAGTATAAGAGTGGTTTTTGTTTCCGTTTTAGACTTCCCTAACCGCGACTTTCTAGATTGTTTTGATGTCTGATATATATGTAGATATTTATTTATTAGCTTCAGCCAATTATAGAGTGGGAGAAATACAATAAAATGAATGCAAATTATATGAAAATAAACACAAACAAAAATCAGAAACGATATTTCAGAAAAATAGTAAATGATGCAACTCTGTGAGCAAAACAAAAATTACTGAAGAAAAAAGAAGGCTCACTCACAAAATTACACCAAAAGCTTACATCTAAAGTCACAGTCCGAGAAGAGCCCTTCTGAGATCACCAGGCCTGTCCGCAAATATGTCAATGACTCAATGAAAAGGCTCGAAATCACTACAAATTTTGTAAAGTGGAGAAAAGGCAAGGACATTTGTATGGGCTAGAAGTGGATGAAAAACATCTGGAGATCTCGTCAAGACCAGCCGAATTCATTGAAAGCATATTGGTTGATATATTTCCCAGCTCCGCCTCAGTCACATCATGAAAATACAATGTATACAATGTTGCATTCATACAGAGGTCGTCAGCACAAGAATCATTCACCCCACTCCGTTCCATACTCTTCTTGGCAACAGTCGAGAAATATTCACCGAACAGATTTGCTTCAGCTCTCGGCTCAGCCACAATTTCCCCATCATCAGCCTTGAGACAAATTGGCCCCACAGTGTTATTTCTCCCCAGAGTAATATTTACAAAATTCCAAATTTTTTTGGAATTATTTGTAAAATCCCTCAAAGTCGCGGTAAAGGCATTTATTTTAAATTCAGATAGCAATCTATCATATTCTACTTTAAACTTTTTATATTCAAGACTCACTCGTTCATCCCTAAAATTTTCCAAAAGCCATCTATAATTGTCTAATTTATTTTCTATTTCAAGAATATCATCAGATAAAATGATTCTGGGAAAACTGTTGTGATGAGCTCCCTTCCTCAAGCTTCGAACTGGACAACAGCGGTGATAAAAATTCAAAAATACCGAGTAAAATGTGCCCATAGCAACATCGATGTCATCCTCAGTCAAGACTGTTTCCCAATCCTGAACTGACCGAGCCTCCCGAAGTTTATACCCAAGTTTTCCTCATTGTTTAAATGCCTCTTAACAACCACTGGAGAGTAAGGTTTACTGGTTGGCAACACAAAGGATAATAATACCTGAGCATAGTGGTCAGAAATTGCAACTTTCAATAAATCTCTATGATAGTTTTCAGCATTTAAATTACTTACAAGGTAATCAATGAGACCGATTTACGTCCGGTTTTATCTAGTTGCTTCACTATCAACATCAGACAGTTCAAAACTCTCAATCATGTCAATCAGACTTTTCACGTGATGATTTCAATATATATATTTATATATTTATATAGATATATATATATATATATATATATATATATATATATATATAAATTATATATATACTTATATATATAATATGTTATCTATTTATCTATCGTTCTATCTATCTATCTATCTATCTATCTATCTATCTATCTATCTATCTATCTATCTATCTATCTATCTATCTATCTATCTATCTACATATCTATCTATCAATCTATCTGACCCGGCAAACGTTGTACTGCCATATAAATTACTTTTATCTATCTATTCATCTATCTGCCGATGTATCTCTATCTATCTATCTAGATAGTTATCTATTTTTCTATTTATCTATCTAACTATGTATCTACCATTATATCTATCTATCTATCAATCTATCTGACCCGGCAAATGTTGTTTAAATTATTAAAATGGCTATTAAAAAATATGGGTTGTTGATAGAAGGGTGAAAATTTAGAATTGTATGTATTTTTTAATGGAACATCATAAAAAAATAAAAATAAAAAGTTTTTTCCAAAAAATTTATAAAAATGTTTGGGGTGGACCACCATACCACAAATAACTTAAGGGCATGAAAAATATATTACGACCTTTTCTCAGACCGACTATTGTTATTGTCGATTGCCAACTTGCAACCCTATTGCGGATCTGTGGATAAAATTAAAAAAATTGAAATGGCGATGGAAAAATAAGGGTTGATCGTAGAAGGGTAAAAAATTGATAGTAATAAGAATTTTTTTATTCTAAGTCATGACAAAATGAAATTCTTGCCAAAAAAATTGAAGTTTATAATCAACAAATAAAAAATAGGGGTTGATCGTAGGGGGGTGAAAATTTGGGGCTGTATGTATTTTTCAATTTTGTATCATAAAAAAATAGAACAGAAAATTTTGTCTGAAAAATGAAAAATAAACAACCCTCAACATTCAAGGGGATGAAAAATAGATTTTGTCCGATTCTCAGTCCTAACCGATATACATACAAAATTTCATGAGAATCAGTCGAACCATTTCGGAGGAGTTTAACAAATAAAAAATAGGGGTTGATGGCAGAGGGTTGAAAATTTAGGATTGTATGTATTTTTGAATGCTGTATCATAAAAAAATAAAACAGAAAATTTGGTATGAAAAATAAAAATAAAAAATTAAGAGGTACCCTTAATATTTAGGAGGATGAAAAATAGATGTTGGCCGATTCTCAGGCCTACTCGATATGCACACAAAATTTCATGAGAATCGGTCGAGCCATTTCGGAGAAGTTTAACTTCACCGTGACACGAGAATTTTATATATTAGATATATATATATAGGTATATATATATATATATATATATATATATATATATATATATATATATATATATATATATATATATATATAATTATATATATTATATATATATCAGGGGCGGCTAGTCAAAGGAGGCTAAGCCTTCTCAATAATATTCCGTGTATCACTAAAGTATTATATTGAATAGTCAGCATTCAGCATATTCATATTAATCAAAATCATATTATTTTATGCACCTACCTTCCTTTCAACCTACATTATATAATATAATTTATTAATTACGATAGAAGGTATTTACATTTACTGCATTTCATTCATTTCAAGATTTGTGCCAACGCTGCGGAGGCATGGAAAGGTATATTCTCAACGTTCATTATGCCTGCCACAGAAAAGCAAACAACGGTGCAAATACTTCGAATGAATACTTCATTGCAATAGAAAAGCAAAACACATGTAAATGGCAACACCGATCGCGACACCGAAAATTTATGTCAAAAATACACTTTTTTTGATAAGGTGGCCATAAAAAGTGAACTGTGTGTTGTTTATAATGACAATGAAATTTTGGGGCAAAATGAAAATCATGTGGGGACTATTAAATACCTTTTTGATAATGATTTGAATCAAGATTTACCTCAAGTTTATAAACTCTTATGTCTAATTGTTTCTATCCCGGTGACATCGGCTTCCGTAGAGCGCTCGTTTTCCACTCTTAAGAGAATTAAAACTTATTCACGAAATTCAATGAGCCAGGATCGTTTGAAAAATATTAGTTTGTTGTCTATTGAAAAGGAATTGGTAAAACTTTTGGCGAAAGACAAAAAATTTCATGAGGATATTATAGATCATTTTGCTAACGTTAAAGATCGCAGAATCCCGCTAATCTTCAAAAATATATAATAACTTTTCATTTGCTCTCACCAGCTGTTAACAAATTCGTTAAGTAGGTAGGTACCTATTTTGTGAAAGAAAAAGAAATTGATGAATAGATGAATTGATTAATTGGCTGAGAAGAGTTTTTGTGAATATTGTAAATAGGAGTTGTAGGTCTCAAGGTAGACACTCGAAAGTGAAAACAAATTAATAGCTTAGGGTGCTTGTTTTACTTTGATTTTCTTTAAATTATAAGGCGGTTGACCTTGAAATCCTAAAAATTTTCTCCTATGGTGTATTTTTTAACAACTCTTGTAGCCTCCTCAAACCAAAACCTCACGAGCCGCCACTGATATATATATATATATATCCCATTAATGATTTTGAATCTCCTGTCACATGACCAACAACAAAAAGCTCATTGGGCAACTTGATAGCAAAAACAGTTGCACCAATTGATTTAATTTACAACCCCATAATTTCAATTCTCTATTATTCTCGGGTTCTGAGATATTTCCGGTCTTAATCAACGTAAGACACCATATATATCCATTACTTACTTAATCCATGGCTCTACAACCTGGGTTGGGTCTTGACCGACTGTACTATTTGCCACCATTGCTGTCGATCTTCGATCAATGTTGGGTCGTACTCTATCCCAATGGTCCTTAAGTCGCTTTTGATGTTGTCCCACCATCTCCATATATCCATTGGGAACAACTATCTCCATAATATTAATTTATAATTCTAGTTACTTGCTGAAACGGCTCAAAATTGTGAACTCATCTTGACAAACATTAAAATTATAACTAACCAGTGAATATAAAGAAGCGTTTATAGAGAAGAGTTGGCAGAGGTCTCCGACAGGATAAACGTTAATCTATAAAATAGAAGATTATATAGCAAAACAGTCTTTCCAAAAAAAAAACGTTTCATAACTTTGAGGTATGAGCCGCTTTGATATTAGATTGAGAAACCTCCATATAACTTAAGCAGACCGTCTCCTCTAAACATATTTGAGTGAGGAATGGAACACGTGGCCTGTCCTTTCTTCTATTTAAACTCTTTCACTTTTTGTACCTGTTGAAGGTAAAGTGAATCAAAACGCGTCTTATGATCCTTTATAGATGAATTGTCGAAAATTGAATATATTTTTTGAATTTACTAATTATCATACAATTACGGTCTCTTCAATTGAAATGTTGAAAACGTTTTTACCACACAAACTAAACCCTGTAGATATAACACATTCAACAATAACATAATAAATGACGTTTTCTAATAAAAAAATAAAAAAATTGGTGAATATATCATTACTATGTGAATTTGTAATAATTTTGAGCTTTCAGCAATTTCAATTTGTATATTTGCTCCAAATTTACCTTCTAATTACCTACTTATGATTGAAAAGATTCTATTTGGAAATATTCAAAAGTGAAAATTCATACTTCAATGATCTGGTTTGTTAAGGTTTTTAATGGTTGAATTGAATATACTGGCACGGTTTTAGTTGATGATTGGTAAATTTAGCATTAAGTCACTATCAAATGAAATAAATTATGCTACATAAAATTTAATAATTATATTAGCTAAACAACTTTTGAACAATAGCAATACAATTTCAGGTGAGAATCATTAATACAGTAACTTTGGTTTCCATATAAATTTAATCGACTTATTGTGTCGACAATTTCCATTTCTGTTTCATTGATTTGTCTCACGGTTGCTTCAAACAAACCATCTCCTGGTAGTGTTCGAAAATTGATAAGGAAGTCTTTGAAACCTTCTCTTGACCTAATAGTATTCTCGGAGTGAGATAAAATGTAAGCGTCGATAACTTTTTTCAATACAAGAGGTTCGCATTGTGTGTATACTTTGAGCTTTTCGTTGATATAATTAATCGTGAAATTGAATAAACGTATCACTTCTGAGGTAATGCCAACTGGTGTACTATGCAGGCATGTACACCAATGATCTGGAATGCCCGCATGTTCACAAGTTCTTGTAGGTTCTATTTTATGGAATAGGCTTAAACCAGTTTTACTTTTTGATTTTCTGCTCCTTCTTTCAATAAATTCATTCAGCAAGTTGGATGGTGAAGATATATCAAGAAGAGTTTCGTGAAGATCAAAATGTGTGGTTAGCATTTCAGCATTCCACTTAAGATTTGAAGTAGCTAAAGGGTATCTTTCTTTAAACACTTTTGGCACTCTTATAAATAAAAATGGTAATCTATCTTCCATTCTTCCTTGGTATGTCTGCCTGTAAGATCCGAATCTCATACCATGATCGCTCATCAAAATAACAATAGTGTTTTCGAAATATCCTTTACTGTACATACTCTGTAATGAATTGAGATATAGTTCATCTCCAAATCGAGGCTTATTCAATTCATCGTGTGATAAACTGGAACTCCAGAAAAAAGCAAAAAAGGGTACTTTCCATAATTCCATCTGTGACACAAAGTCATGCACGTATTGGAAAAACATTTTGTGAACCTCTCTTGCGCCTACACATTGATAAACATTTATACTGAACGAATTTCCTAATAACTTTTCACCAATGAGGTTGAAAAAGCCCCACATATAATCTGTGGGTTGTTTCTTGAATCCTTTATTTTCGAAATTAAATATTCCCATCCTTGCAGAGTCCTCGCCGAATGAAGTAGTGTAATTTTTAGATTTGAAATTGTCCCAAATGAATTTGCATTTATCAAAATATCCTGATGGAGATCGGCAAGTTCTCTTGATAGTCTGTTCATTCTCGCCGGCAAGTAGAGCGATGAGATTTGGGTGTGTATTATCCGCTATCTTATTATATCCCAAGAACTCCACAAAGTCTGATTCTTCGAGAAACTTTGCAGATTTTGGCATTTGTCGGTGAAAATTGAGTCTTGATATACTATCTAAACCTATTATCAAAACATTGTATCGTTCTCGGCCTATATCAAATAATGTGTTATTATGTTTTGGAGGAATAAATGCAAAAAAATCCTCATAAATTTTTGTATCGTCATAATCACATTTAACATGTACGAATTCCATTTTAACATCAACGCTTTCATTAAAATCGATGCACTCACCGAATTCGTACTGGACAAACTTTTCACTGGAAGGAATTTTACATTTCAGTTCTTCGTAACAACAATGAAGCCAATATTGATCAGTTATCATATATTTAGTGAAAGACTGTTTATTCAGGAAAAGTGAGGTTAAATTTGCTTCAACTAGAGGAGGCATGTCATTATTACAATGAGCTCCATCAAATGAATATTTAAAATGTCTCTCCAAATCTTTACTGAAAACTGGCAAATCGGGTATTTTGCACCCTGATGTCTTAATCAAATACTGTGTGTGATCGTAGTAGAGGATATCAATTTTCGATGAACTGAACAATCCAATTTGTACAAGTTTTAATGAGATAATTATCAGAATATTCATTAAAGATATCCATAAAAATATCGTTCTATTTGTTCTGCAGAAACATGTCCTGAATTTCCTAGAAAAAAAAAGTTAAGGAGAGGTAAAGAGAAACGTTCTTATTTTCATTTCACCGAAAATAGTCTAGTTAACATGTGCTTTTTTGTTCAAATTTTTTCAGCAGTCTCGGAAAAATATAAGCAAGGTGTCATTCGACTCGTAATAGAACGTAGATATTATAACTGATTATTTCCTTCCTAATAATTTTGACCAATCGCTATCAAGAATTGGTATGTCAAATATAAATTTTAAGTAGTCAACCTAGCATTTTTCCGGAAAAAAAATCGAAAAAAATTTCATGCAAGTTTGACAAAATGCCTTGTGAAAACAAACTTGATGGTTTCTATGCTGTGTTGCTATGTACCGTTACCAACAACAAAGATCACAAACAACGCTTACGAATTCATTAATTTTTCAACTGAAACTCAAAATGAATCGGTTTGGAAATGTTTCCGAAAGTAAAATTAAAGCGGCTGTTGAAAATAGTGTTCCACTAAATATTCAGAAAACTCACACATCGATCTGGAAGCAATTTATGGAATTTTGCCAAGCAAAAAATTAATTAATTATTTTTCTTATTATTTTAATTTAAAAAAAGTTGTATTAAAATCAAATGTTTATTTAACTCGGGAAATAATCCTACTAAATATCCCTCGTTCATCTAATTCTTGCTGTGGAAAAATTGGAACACTCGTTTCTAAGTTATCTGTTTTAACAAATCGCACCTTTAGTGATAAAGTGGCACAACTCGAAATTTTGCTATTTTTAGTTTTAGTCATAAAACGGCACAAAACAGTGCCATCTATTGACCTAGCATTGACTTACGTCATAATCAAAAATCCCTATGTACAGATTTCTGTTTATGCCAGTTTAGTACTATTGGATCTCAGTAACGCCTTCAAAAGCTAAACTGACACTTTTTAGTTATGCTTCAGCAGTGACAGTGAGCGTATCGTTGTTTACAGGAATATTTATGAATATGTCTGTTCATCACAAAATATTAAGGTAGGGTACTGTTTTATTTTTAGTAGAAAATAGGAGCATTTGTAGTTGTGTCGGCTTATATTTAAAAATACGAAGGAATGTAATAAAACTTTTTGAATTAGGTCAGTTTATGATTAAATAACTTTGTAAGTTGTTCGAATTATTGTGATATGTGTCTCTTTTTGATAAAATTGAAAAAAAATTATCTGATTTAATCCTTATATTTTGAGTAAGTGCTTTTTATTATTAAATCCGAATATGGAACACCCATTATTATTTTGAAATAATTCGTTTTATGAGACCAATTTATGCGAGATAGAGGAAAAAGTGCTTTAACCTAACCTAACATTTTTATCTTATTTTATTGTTTGGAATGGAATCGAGAGCAAAAATGATTATGAATATGGTTAAATCAAATAATACACCAAAAGAAACGCCAGAGTTAACTGAAAATATAAACAGGGATAAAACAGTCTATATGGATAGCAGTAATACTACAGAAATTGAAAGTTTCTTATTGAAAGCCATACTATTATTTTTCTCTCAAAAATAACTTGAAAGTAATATTCATTTTATTTTATTGTAGCAATCTGATCACTACAATGGAGAGAACACGGAAACAATCCCTAGGTTTCCTAAAGAAAGTCTAACCAAGGAATCCATGGATTCGTCTGTATGTGAAGAGGTACAGTAATTACTCCTACATGCAGTACTGAGCCTGAACAATTTGTAGTCAAAATTGTTGATCCAGATATTCCTACTAAGATCCACATTACCCGAGAAAAAAAATAAACTATCACATTTCGCCGGTGCACTCAGATGAGAGTGATGCAGATACAAGCGATGCTGATGCAACCTACAAAATAAAACAAAAAAAATATATAATTTAGAAAAGAAAGCTATTCAATAGCAGCTAAAGAAGAGTGACATCCAGTGGTTCCTCATCATCAACACATTCTTCTTCTAGCTCCTCGGACTTATCCTCAGAAGAGGATACATCACCGCAAATTAGAAAATGCAAAAAGCGGATGCGGGACCCAACTAAATGGAAGCAGAATACAGCAAAACGATTAAGGAATTCCGGCCAATCCTATGTGTCTATGTCTAAATCTAATAAATTTTTTGCAGCTTGTACTGTTAAACCGCCTTGCCCTGAAAAAATGTCGACTTAAATACAACGAAAAAATTAATGAGGATGAAAGGGTTTTAATATTTACAAAGTTTTGGCAGCTTGAGGATATCTAGAAACAGCGTTTATTTATAAAGTCGAGTACTGAAGACGTCACACCTAGATATAAATACACCAATGCTGAAAGGCCCAGGAATAACAAAAAGGCATTTTACTTTAGTGTGGAAAAGAAGCGAATAAGGGTTTGTAAACTATTCTTTAGAAACACCTTGGATATTACAGATCGTATGATTCGAACAACTACAGCGAAAATAGATCAAAATGGTTTTGTGAATGATGATTGCCGGGGTAAGTACAGCAACCATACAGAAATTGATAAACAACTTCTCCGAGATATAAAAGATCACATTGATTCAATACCACGAATAGAATCCCATTATCTAAGAGCTAATACAACGCGTGAGTATATAGAGGGTGGAAAAAATGTGTCAGATCTTTTCAAAGACTTTAAAGACAGCCAAATACAAAAAGGCAAAATATTTGGCAAATACTGCACGTATTATAAAGTTTCTACGACCCATTTTAATATAGGGTTTTTTCAGCCTAGAAAAGATCAATGTGATCTCTGTACTTCCTATAATAACACAACTGGTGAAGCAAGGGAAAAAATACTTAGGTAATACGAAACGCATCTTGAAGAAAAGGAGCTGTGTAGGAAGGAAAAACATCTCGATCGACTTAATATAAAAGACTCTAAAAAAGTTATAACTTATGATTTACAGGGTATGCTTCAGTGTCCAAGGGGTGATACATCCGCATTTTATTATAGATCTAAATTAAATGCGTATAATTTCACTTTAGTTGAACTAAATAAAATTGATCCCAATAATGAAAAAAAAAACAAGCTTATGGTAATGTTCATTGTTTTTATTGGAATGAATGCAATGCAAAACGCGGTTGAATTGAAATTGGAACCTGCATATTAAAATATTTTGAATTATTGTCCACTGATAAAAGCTCACCAGAAGAAGAAATGGAAATAACGTTTTATTCAGATAATTGCTGTGGGCAAAACAAAAATAAAGTTATTGCAACCTTGTATTTATATGCAGTAAGTCACTATAATATTAAATCAATCAAACATAAATTTTTAATTAAGGGCCACAGCCAAAATGAGGGTGACAATGTGCACAGCCTAATTGAGAAGGAAGTCAAAAAAAATCTGGCACTATATATTCACCACACCAGTATATCACCATAATAAAAAATGCCAAAAAATCATCTCCTCCATTTATAGTCCACGAGCTTACCTTTGAGTCATATATGGATTTAAAAAAACTTCAAGAAGAATGGGGATACAATTACAATATAGATACCACAGGAAATACAGTTTTATGGAATGATATTAAAGTCATGATGTTTAAAAAAGATAATCCTTTTAGTTTGTATTATAAAACGTCTTACACACAAGACAATTTTCGTGAAATTAATGTAAGAAACAGAAGAAAAAAAATGCCTGCATTTCAAGAAATAATGATCCAAAGCGCATATCAGAATAAAATGGAACTTAGCGAGAATAAAAAGAAAGACCTTAAGGAGCTTTTGTCAAAAAATCTTATTCCTAGCTATTATGCAGATTTTTACAACTCTATCCCAAAGTAAATAATGATTGTTATGTTAATGTAAGTAAAATACTGATAAATAAATAATGTATTTTTGAAATAAATTGTTTCAATTAATAAAATTATTGTTTTTAATAAAAATAAACAGAAGTATTTCGAAATAGTTTGTATGCTTTTAATAAAACATTAGTCATGAACTGAAACATTTATTAATAATACTTACACCTTGTAAAATTGTTTTTCAAAATCTATGAAAAAATTATTTTTAAAAAAAATTCACCAAAAAAGATCAAAACCATCAAAACACAATAAACTGTAGACATGTAGTTGCCTATTAAGAAATTACATTAGTTTGTAAATATCATAGGCTCGCAAGTAATCAACAAAATACGAACTAATCCCAATAATGAAAAAATTTTTTGCATTTTCTACAATATCGTGTTTTTTGAGTTGTGCATCTTTATCACTAAAGGTGCGAAATAAATAGTTCGATGGAAAAAAATTTTTATCGCGATTTTACGATTAGTTATACAATAGTAAATTAATAATTTCTTGCTGCTTGAACAAGAACATTGCAAGTGTGATAACTATTAAACTATAGATCTGAGATTTTTTCCTTTCTTGGAGCTTAATTTGCTTGAAGCTTAATTTGCAAAATACAAAAATTAATTAATCATAAAACTCTTTGTTCAATTCTTTTATAAACAATGCATTCGTTTTTAAAAATTTTTCATATAAAAACAAATGAAAATTCAAAAGAACCATTTTCATGCAGCTTCCGATAATAAAAACGGATAATTGAAATTAATTCGAAAAAAATTTCATTTCGCAACTAAGTACATGAATTGCTAGTAAAATAGCTAATCAAAAATAGCTCCAAAAACGGGGAAAAATCTCAGATCTATTATAGTTGAACAGCTTTTTTTTTAACTTAAGGGACCTACAGTTTAACGTTGGTTCCGAACGGCCAATAGGCTTGAATCTAAGTCATTACCCAACAGATAGGGAAAACATAATAAGCGATACGCCCCCTACCGGTGTTGAATATTACTAGAGCATGGGAGATAGATTGCTTTGTTTACATCTGTTTACATGTATTTTATATGAGAAGTTGTTGAGTTTTAATTGTATTTAGGATCGTTTACAAACGTTCAGAAGAGATGAATCACTATTGTTGTGTATTCTATTGTTCATATTGGGCAAAAAAAAACCGAATATAGCTTACATACCTTTCCGAAAGCTGGACAATTCAAAGTTGCATTCCAAACAAAGTTGGGAAACAAGGAAATGATGGACAGAAGAAAGGTGTGGATTCATAACTTGAAGATTGAAAAAAAAAGTCTGAACTTAAGAGAGTTGTTCTTTACAGTTTACTGAGAATAATTATTTTCCCTGCAGTAAGTTTGTGGATTTTTCCATATAGAATTATACCAACTAATGATGTGCAATTTTCAGCTAACCGAAAACGTAGAGTTTTTGAAGTCCAATGCTATTACAACGAAAAATCTTCCACTTTTATCGGAATCTGAACCTGGGCCATCATCCAGAGATTCTAGATTATTGTATTTTCTTACATGTAACAACCAGAGATACTATTAAAATAATAATAACAAAAGATGTTTATTTGCACAACCAAAATAACAGTTTATCATAACATCAAGAATATGAAATAAATCTGGACTCTATAGCTAGGTAAAAACTAAAATATTCAATTATATAATCAGGAAAACAGAGATTCTATCAAAAAAACCAGACTCTCAGAAGTCCACCGTACTTTTAGGATAGCTGTTATACGTCAGGAAAATTCAAAAAATATAATAACTTATTACGTTCAAACCATTCAAGCAGAGTATACATATTAATTCTTCTTTTATTTCATGTTGTTTCTTTCAGTCTAGCTGGTAAGTACTTAGTTTTGTCCATTATACTCAAAAATTCTTCAGTTCGTAATGAAAGTAGACATGTCAGAGATGTTTTCTTGAAACGTTTGAAAGTTTTTTCATTTTTTAAATAAATAGGTGTTCTATCATACAGCCTTTTCATGAGGTATACATAGTTCCTTCAACCAATTAATTTATTCGTCCTCTACTTTATTTTATTATTGATTTTCATGTTCAATGATAAAAACTCAGTGTAAATTTCAACTTGATGTAGGTAGGTTATCTACTGTTGAACAGAGATAAAATTGTCCTCAATCCAAACACAATATATCACAGGAAAATACAAAGTCCAAAAAAAAACACATATTACGACGATAAACGTTCGAAAACTCAAAACGAAATGAACGTAAATACCATTACAACCAATGTAAACAAACAGCTAATCTCCCATGCTCTAGTACCGATATTAGCCGTTCCGGCGCTACGATCTTAATTTCGGACGCCTATTAATTTTTGAACCACTAAATTCCGGACATACACAACACCCAAGAGCAAGGTGGGACTCGAGACCACAATCCTCGGTTTACAAGCGATACACCTTACCGCTGGGCTACCGCGGCCTCAGTTGAATAGTTATAACACGTACAATTATCATGTTTAAGCCGAAAAAAATTAATAATTAACTATTGCATAACTAATTGAAAAATCACACAGAATTATTGTTCATTCACTTATCCAGAAAGTGCCTGAATATTTTCGTTCATTAATTTTCGTATTAAATATGGTTAAATAATGTTCATTACACCTTGTTCAAATTTTTTTCCGAGACTTGAAAAAAGTTGAACAAAATAGTATATTGTTTTATTAGGAGTAAAAGTTATACTTTTTGTGGCGAGTCTAAATGTTTTAGACCAGCCACAAAAAGTGCTTTTCTCCGAATAAAACATGCGATTTTTTTCGTAAACGGTGCGGTGTTCAAACGATAGCATTAAGATAAAATTTTTAAAAAGGATTAGATGTAAATAAACGTAAAACTAGATTGCTTTGCTCACTGGGTTTGTAGGTGTCAAGGCAACACAAATTTGACAATTCAACAAAATAATTGTCAGAAACATTTAAAGTCACTCATCTACGCATTATAGGACTGTGCGTTTTTGGTAAGTACCCGAGTATTAAGAAATAACTTGTTGTAGTAAAAAATATACAATTTTTCTTATAGATTACATTATGTCGGATTCGAAACCCGTTTGTAAGCGGCCCGACGTTCTTGAAATTGCCGTGAGTGTACAAAAAAGTGTCCTTTTATGTACGCTCGCGGCCGGACAAAAAAGTAAAGACAAAATGACGACTGTGAAATCAAACTTCGACATTAAGAACTGAGGTTAAAAAAGTCGTAATTTTTTGACGTTT
>JARQZK010003909.1:27500-31625 GCA_030704885.1 Cynegetis impunctata
AAGAGTGGAAAACGAGCGCTCTACGGAAGCTGATGTCACCGGGATAGAAACAATTAGACATAAGAGTTTATAAACTAGGGGTAATTCTTGATTCAAATCATTATCAAAAAGATATTTAATAGTCCTCAGATGATTGTCATTTTGCCCCAAAATTTCATTGTCATTATAAACAACACACAGTTCACTTTTGTATGGCCACCTTATCAAAAAAGGTGTATTTTTGACATAAATTTTCCAAAAGGTTATCTGGAAAATTAGCCGAAAATCCGGTAAACAAATTTTTATTGAGTAAGTCGAAGAAATGCAGTTCTTTCAAATCAGAGAACCTTATTTCTATTTGACCCCTAATAGTATCCAAAATTTCATAAAATATTTGCTTATAGTGAAGCTCCATATCTGCGTAACTGAATTTCTTTCGTTTTGGGCTAAATTGAGTCGTATCATCAGTAGTTTGAAATACAGAAAATAGTATTTTAAAATGAACTTCTGCACGAAATTAAAAAATATATAAATTTCTTATCTTGTAAGTAAGATATTAATCCGCGTGCTGTATTTAAATTTACTTTATCGGTGAAAAATTCCTCACTTTCAACTAGGTATAGAATTAAATCCTCAAATCCTAAGCGGCCCCAAACACAGACATTTTCACTAGTAAAAAGTAAACACTGCCAACAAAATAATTTATTTTTTACCTGTGATCCGGTTAGGCAAAGATGTCTCTCATAATGTATTGAAACCGCGGTTTTGTTTTCTGTTACGCTGCACCAAATTGTTTAATTCAGGGGTTGGTTTTCTTTGTTTTTATCAAAACTTTATCCTCATAACTTAGGGCACTAAAGTTATGGGATAACAAATATTCCACTAAGTCACCATTGAAATTTTTGAAATTAATTTCAGTAATCAAACTGATTTTAAAACAATACGCGTAACGCGAGCTGTTCCGGCGTCCATTATTCAGACAGTACGAATACGAATTAGGATCATACTATGATTCAATCAACGACTTTACTCGATGTCAGGGAGATTCTATAGTTGTGATTGGTCGACATTTTATAAGACTGGACTTTATCGGTGTTGCCATGTACATGTGTTTTGGTTTTCTATTTCAATGAAGTATTCATTCGGAGTATTTGTTTTTGAGTGGTGTGAGTTTGCTTTTCTGTGGCAGGCATAATGAACGTTGAGAATATACCTTTCTAAGTTCTCCGCAGCGTTGCCACAAATCTTGAAATGAATGAAATGCAGTAAATGTAAATACCTTCTATCTTAATTAATAAATTATATTATATAATGTAGGTTGAAAGGAAGGTAGGTGCATAAAATAATATGATTTTGATTAATATGAATATGCTGAATGCTGACTATTCAATATAATATATATATATATATTTGTGATACACGGAATATTATTGAGGAGGCTTAGCCTCCTTAGCCTCCTTTGACTAGCCGCCCCTGTTGTTTTGTATGTTTGTAACAAAATGTAACTGCTGTAACTGATCTCTATCAAATATTTATTTTATAGAAGAAGGTCATTGATATTGATTTCAAGATTCAACTTACTAACAATTTAATATGAAAGAAAAATTGAATTAGGTATAGTAAATCTTTGCTTTGCTAACTTATATTGAGCACAAAATGAAAAAGAAATCATCATTTCCAGTTGCTTTATCAACTCTGATAAAAGCTGATTTTGGATGTGGTAACTTGATTAAGGTATTACATTCATTCGTTGTCCTTATTGAGGAAGGCTAGTGATATTGTTTCGATGTTTCAAGTTACAAAAGACTAATACAGAAAATGTTAAACTATTACAAATTTATGGTTTTCTGTTTAGTAATAAGTACAATATATTCATTCGAATTCATTTCGTTTTTTGCTTTACCAACTATTATAATAGCTTATTTTGTGTGTGACAAGTTTATTTATTATATTCATGCATTCCGTTGTATACCTTTATATATATATATATATATATATATATATATATATATATATATATATATATATGTTGATAGGGGCAACTCGACTAAAATTTCAAGATGGTGGCACTTCCGTTTATACCGGAAGTAGATACCAACTTGCTTATTTTAAATTGGATACCCTATATATTAATACATTTTTAGATTCTACGCAAGATTCTAGGCAGATTTTATGTATTATGTCCTATACCTAAGTCTAAGCGTTTTTGACATATTTAGGTTTTTATGTCAAAAATGACGATTGCAAGCCCTAATATAATTATCAATTGTTCCTATAAGGATTCCCGTAATACTTACTTTGGGGTAGATTCCTTATTGAAAAAGACTTGCTTTGATAGATATTGTATAGTATTTGGATAACCAATCATACAGGGTGTTCGAAAAAAAAGATCTAAAATGAGATTGAGAAAACTGACAAAAATCAATTTTTTCTTTATTTTGTAGTATTTAGCATTTAAAAAGAAGGTAACTTTGTATAAAGTTATCTATACCTAAAATTTGAAATATTGCCAATTTAATATTTCTATATGGCGATTTTGCATTTATCGTTAAACAATTAGATCTAGTATAGCCACGATCGTATTTGACATTTCAAATCATCGTAATGGCACCCCGGTTAAATTATACAAACGAAAATTATTTAAACTTTTAAGGCTTATCTAAATCATTTTCATTTAAATGCTGCAATAATGAAAATATGGATAGCATAGGGATGATATTTGTGTTTCCGTAAAATTCTTAGAACTGACGATTTACATAAGCCTGATTCTAATGCTATCTGCCTTGAAGGTTTTGTTGGATGTGCTTCAAAATATCCCAAAATTGCTATTTTAATATTTTCATTGTTAACAACTGGTTTCTTTTTGTACACTTATACCTTTACGGATCCAAAATTCTTGAAGTTTTCTATAATTCGTTTAACAGTATTAGGTGATGGTTTTTGTTTATGAGGATATCGGGTCGCACATGTATCACATGTTCTTGAAATAATTTATCACATTGTCCATAATAGTTATTTATGTACCAAGTGCGTTATATAGATCCTTACGCCCGGAGGGAAACATTCGGCCCGAAGGGCCTCTGGCCCGAGGGATGAATGTTGCCCGATGGGCGCAAGGATCTAATAACGCACGTGGTGCATACAAGATTTTATTTTTCACGAAAAAATTATTATATTATGATGAAAAAGCGATTTAAATATCGTTTCATTTCTCTTATCCATTTTCCTTCTCATAGTAGGCATGTCATTTGTTGATATTTTGACGTTTGTGATTATTTTTGTCATCAAATTTAGTGAATGTCATTCCTGCTTTCTTTGTGTAGTCTTATAGAAATAATGGAAATGAAAATGAATTTACCCAAGAATATCATAGAAAATGCAGCCAAAGCTGCGAATAATTCATTGCCGGAGAAATCCAGAGTCTTATACGACAAGGATTATGAAATATTTAATCAATGAAATTTGCTTCATTTCTCCTAGTACAATAAGCGGGCGTTTTTAATCCATTATGCCCGCAAATGCAGGCATAATGGCATAGGGCATAATGAGTGTGTTTATAGGAACCGTATCCAAGGTGAAATAAATGTATAATATACAAGTGAAAAATAAATAAAGTTTAAATAATCTTCGTTTGTATAACTTAACCGGGGTGCCATAACGATGATTTGAAATGAGTCATGTATTTGAGTCCCATCATTATGATTCATAGAGCATAGATTATATTTACAGAATAAGTCCGCCTACTTACTTGTTTACTCATTTATTAATTATCAATGTTTCTCTTAGGATAACTATATTCCAACAATTCTATTATCATTATCATTGTTGGTCTCCTAATCGAATATTCATATTTTCATTAAGATAAGTCATCATATATAAACCATAAGAAATTGTAACCATTAAGTTAGTTCTACATTAAATCTGGTGCTGTACACTAGTTTTTGTCAGATCTCTTCGAATTTAATAAATATTATATTATAAATAAAAGTTATTTCCACGACTAAATAACATAATTGGCGCAGTCATCGGTAGGATCCAGAAGGAGTGAAATTGGCAAGAAAATTGCAGAGTCACACCGTTTGTTTCAACAATTCATCTGGAATCAAGACCCTACAACAGCTCGTGTAGAGAAATTATTAGATTAGT
>JARQZK010003910.1:0-31294 GCA_030704885.1 Cynegetis impunctata
TCTACGATGAAAAAACAAAATGAAAAACAAAATTGAAACATCGCTAAAATTGACAATTGGCACATGGAATGTATGTTTTTGAAGCCTCAGAATTAAAATATGTAAAAATATATAGAGTGTTTAAACTTTCCATATCGTTTTCAGTGAAACCAGTAGTCAGACATATTTTTTTCGTATGTGAAAAAATTCGAAATATCGTCTTAGATAAACCACCCAAATTTCAATAAAATCGAAGAAACCATTAAAATAGGGGTAGGCTCATCACTCATTTACACCCGGTTTATATATACAGGGTGTCCCAAGTTCGAGTGCCTATTAGACGTTTCTGGAGAACTGGACATATTTGAAATCTGAAAATTGGGATTACGATATTACTCAAGATTCTCTACAGAGCTTAAATATTTTCGGAGCTCAAGCACTTCCGGTTATACAGGGAGTGAAAATAAATTTTATAAAATTTTTTTAAAAAAAGTTTTTCGTTCCTGATATGATCAAGTATTCAATTCTGCGTACCTTTCTGTTGACACCATTGCATTTGTTCGAATAGTTTTCGAAATAACGGAAAAAAACCCAAAAAAAGTCAAATATGTGTAGTCAGTATTATGTTCATTATTCTTATTTCCAACATCCTAAGCTTAAACCGTTTTTACAACATCGAAGAGGAAGAATGCGGAAAGGTCACGCATCTCATGAATTTTGGAAATATCATCAAAGGGTGTTTCAAATTTAGCTCTGTAGAGAATCTCGAGCAATATCATAATCCCAATTTTCAGATTTCAAATATGTCCAGTTCTCCAGAAACGTCTAATAGGCACTCGAACTTGGGACACCCTGTATGTATATATATATATATATATATATATATATATATATATATATATCCCAACTAACAATTTAATTTTTATAATGGTTCTTAGAACGTTTACCGAACATATTTTATAAAACATTCACTATTTTATTAACACTTTCACAATGTTCTTACAGCTCTTATGAGCATGGAATTGGCGCAGATTATAAAACAAATCGCCTGTTAGACTTGCTCTATATATGTTGTTTGCTTCTATAATAAAACAGTTTTTAGAATATTTATAAATGTCTTATAAATATTTAAAAAAATATTTATAAAACTGTTATATAACAGCTCTGTTACTAGGACTTTTTTAGAGTCGTTATGACAACGTTTTGTGAATGTTTTATAAAGCTCTCAACTTTAGCACTTTTGCTACGACTGCCAATAGTTACACGATAATAAAGTTTTTTTAACATTCCTATTCACACAAAATTGTTTGTGAATATGCAATTAGTCTCTTTAGTTGTTGTAAGAAGATACTAAGACCTGTTAATATGGTAGCAAATATACAATAATGACAAATGGCCGATTCGGAATAAAGAGTAATAAAAAGAATGAGTAAAAAATGCACCCATGGTGCAGATGTGGCTGCGAAATTAAATTTACTGTTAAGTATATGGTACAGTTCTAATAAAATTTTAACGCGCTTCCCGAATTATGATAATTAAGGAAATTTAAAATATAATTTAATTAATGACAAGAAAAAAACATGATATATGTTTGGTAAACAGTTTATACGGACCTTCTACATTATAAACTAACCAGTCCAGCATATTCATTTTTCATGAAAATGTTAGGAGACACGAAAAAATATAGTTTAAAAATGTTGGTGAAGGCTCGCATTTATATGGCTGTCGATTTAAAGGCTCCCAACATGGCCACTTTCTTATACAATCCTTATAAATCAAAATTATCCGATCCAGGATAATTATGCTGTGTAAGTAGTTGTTATTGAAATCAAACAGGATTTGTCTAGGCAGAGGTGTACTTTAGACTTGTACATATAAAGTAAATCACATACATTTTCTTATCAAATCATGAAAAATGTACATGCCGATTATCATGGGCCTAATAATTGGAATCCGTTAATATTACAAATCATGGACCAAAACTTGTTTTTGCTGCTCTCAAAAATTGGGCGTCCGCCCATATTAAGGTTAATTTAAATAGTTTTTGGAATGTCACTTAGTTTGTGCAGAGCATTTCTTGAACTTGATTCCAAACCATTATGCCAGTAGTTTCCCATACCAACTTTCGTTAAAAAAATTGTTTGTCTGGTTTTTAAGAGGGTTCGAGGATCTTGAGGTAGACAATTTGGTATGCGTTCATTAAGTACAGCAAAAAGCCTCTTTTGAGATAAATGGGGAATATTATTTGATACTGCCCATGATCGAATGTCTTCTCTCAACTTTGCATTTTTTCTCTCGCACAAACTGCTTGCAGAATGATGTTGATCGCCAGGATCAGTATCTAATTCGACAATTCAACTTTCTATTTCAGCTTCCCGGTGAACATTATTCTGTGGTATTGCCTGATGAGAAACGCAATTAATGTTGAGTCCATCAGACTCCTCTGTTGGAATAGTATGGTCATTTCGATTGCTAATCTCCAAGGTCTCTGAATGATTGTTAGAGCTAAAACAACTTTTCTTTTAATTTTTCTCCAGCTACTGTACGACATTTAATTTGTACATCCAAACAAAAATATCAACAAACGAAATAAAAATGGCTAGTTTATAATAGTTTTATAATTATTGTTGTGTTAACATTTTAATTTTAAAAGACTCCCTCGCGCAACATATTTGTTTTTCAACTATTTTTTGGAAAACTATAAAACAACAATTTTATAGTCACTCGCTTTCATACCAATTTGCTGCAGAAAACAATTCACATTTATAAATAACAATTAAAAAACTATTTTGTTATTAGGAAATATGGTCGTAACAAAACAGTTTTATTATTGCTTTTATAGCAATAAATTAATCCAAAAACGCACCTTTATAAAATGCCTTTAGAGCAAATTAGTATTCAGAGCTAATATGTTTTATACAAAGTATTTTATAAACGTTTAGAAAATAGCTCTATAACTTATTATACAAATATTTTATAGTTTTGCTGTAAAAACGTTTTCAGAACAGTTTTATTGACAGAACAGTTGAGCGCAACAAATTTATCCTGAATGAATACTTTATAAAACATAAAAGTTTTTACGAAGCGTTAATAAAACAATTATAAAGTATATTAGTTCTCTAACGATGTCGAATTGCTAGTTGGGATATATATATATATATATATATATATATATATATATATATATATATATATATATATATACATAATATAAAAAAAATTGTTTCCTTCAATTCTTCATTCCGATCGCTTATTACCAATATATGAGTAGACAGTAGATAATTTGAGAAAATCATGCGTAATAAATGATCAAATCTAACTTTGACATAAAATTTCCAAGAATATTTCTATTTTAATTTACACATTGAATTTATCCGGCACAGGAAGTAAACATACCGCCCGCGTTGAAAGTATCGTATTTCAAAACAAATATAAATACGCATATAAGAATATAACTGGCCTTTGCACTGTTGCGCTTACATTTTCTCATTTTAAGCCTAACTTCATTGGCCTAATGTATGGAGTGTAAAGTTGGATGAGGTACATCGTTCCAAAAATATTTTGTACCCGTTCAATTGATTTTTCCGTAGGTTTAGTAATCCGACGCACTTCCCTGATCTGATCTTTATCACGATGTGGATTCTTGAATCATTTCCGAGGTGTTTCTTGCGTGGAAATGTATCCAAATTATTCCAAATTGATTCGTCATGCATGCCAATAGTTCAACATGAAAATAGCTCTCTAATATGAATATGAACGTGGGGATTTCCATTTTAGTAAATTTGTTGAAGTACGTGTTGATCCTTCAAATTGTGAACGATGAATCACTCTAAGTAGTTTCGATAACTCCTTGCGCTATTATCTTATAATACAGATAACACTGAACGAAATAGTGAAATAAATTGAAAGTTCCGTTATCTTAATGATATACAAGACACCATAACAGTAACGTTGTTTTAAATCGTTTCGTGAGCTATTCACTGTTCAAGGTAAGAATTTTTTATTCTGGAAGCCCTACTCAATCTATATCTATTATCATAAGTTTACCGGTAGTTATTTATTGGTGAAATATCATTTAAAGAAAAATCAACAATTTTATTTTCTATGAGAAATGTTTCGTTGCATGTACCGGTTTCCAAAATAAATATTGAAATGTTTTGTATGAATAAGTCGAGTTATATGAGTATAATATTATTTAATAACGTATAAAAACAAACTGTAGCTTCACACACATTTCAAACAACGAGTATAAGTACTCGATGTGCCCTTAAATGAAAAACAAATTATTGAAATTAAATCTAGCTTCTAAGTATTTTATCTAGTCATGTTAATAAACTGATATTAATCGATTTTGAATGGTAAATTCATAATAAATTTAATTTAATAGAAATTAATGATTCTTGAGATCTTCCTATAGTCACCAAATTTGATAGCATTTATGTTATTTCTTTATTTTGAGATGAAAACGCCGAATATGCAGTCCGATTTTGTCGCCCGATTATCTTTTTCAAAAAAAAAAGTAGGTCAACTTAACCTTACTATTCCTAACCTAACCTCTGGATTTAAGGAAGTAGGTAGTAAATTTATGAAATAGGTGGATGGGATTTTGATAAAAGTAATAATCTTAGCAAAATAAAATTTATACACCTCAGAAATTTGTAATTTAAATTTTCTTGAGTCCGGAGTTTAGGTGAAGATAGGTTCGCCTAAATTCTTGAAAACAGGCACGTATCCAGGCCCGGGGCCCGGGCCCCCCCCGAAATCCCGAAATTTGAAAATTTTTTCCATTCGATATTCTTCACAGAAAAGTCTTCAGTGAAGAATTTTCTATTCTTTGAAGTTTGATTTTTTAGTCGACGGAAAGCACGTTTAAATTATGAAAAGTCTACTCTTTTTCAATCAGTGTTCTTTCGGGAGTAGGAGAGGGGACTCATTTGGCCCCTTTATTCTTCCTCATTTTTATTAATGATGTGATAGAACAAATCCTGTATTGTAAAATTTTGTTGTTCGCTGATGATGCAAAGATTTTTAGAGAAATCACCTCCTACGAGGATATGGATAAATTGCAATATGACATAAATAGCTTTAATAATTGGTGTGTAGCTAATGGATTGAATAACAACGTGAATAAATGCTTCCACATTAGGTTTGGTAGATCACGATCTATTTGGCTTCTTCCATATTCTCTTAGTAATGAACTTATAAATCAAATGAATTTTACGAAAGATTTAGGTGTAATTTTTGATGAAAAAATTATCTTTTAAGCAGCACTACGAATTTACTTTCTAAAAGGTCAAAAGAAAATCTATTTTCTTAAGAGGTTTACGAATAAGTTTAACAACATTGAAACATTTAGAAAACTTTTATTTCTCCTTTGTGTATTCAACAGTTATGTATGCTTCTCCTATTTTGGAGGACCTAAGATAAGGAGAGATAAAAAAGTTAGAATCTCTCAATAGAGTATTTATTAGGTATGCAGGGTATAGAAGTGGAATGAGAATTCCGTTTACAGATCACAATTTAGTTCCCCTTTATCAGATATTTCAAATCTCAAATTTTGAATCAGCTGATGGATAGAGCTGATGTGATATTTGGGTATAAAATTTTGGTCAATTTAATTGATGTACCTGAAATATTGAGTCAATTTAATTTTTATGTACCCCCGCAACCTTCGTCATAATGTTTATTGATTTTCAACCTAACAATTGTCGTCGGGGAGATAAAGAGAGGAATTATTGATAGAATATTTATGTTATGTAATAAAATCGTAGACTGGTAAACACACTTTCGTTTGTACAAAATAAAAATTTATCAAAATCATTGTTAAATTTGAATGAATTGAATAACTTAATATTTTTTTATGTAATAAAGTTTATATTTTTGTCGGATTCTTGCCATAAACACATTGTAATTATTAATTTATGGGGCTTGCCCAGTGTATAAAGATAAATAAATTAATAAATAAAAAGCCTGCCTGCTATGTTCAGTTACACGACTTTTTACATCTCACATGTGGCAGCATTGAACAATATAGTTCAATTGTACGAATCGATTCTGATCAAGATCTAGGGATTTTTAACTTCTTATGCTGGACTCTTATTGTCTTATTATCGAACAAAAACAAATGAATCACTGCACGTGAGTGTTATGGGTTTGTGTTCAATCCAAGCAACTTTTTCTATCATAAAACTTCGAGATTTTAAAAAGACAACCTATTTCACCAAATATGAAACGTCGCCAAGGTCAAACAACGATTACATCGTTTTTCAAGAAGCCGAAATCAGATAATTCAGACGATGCAGAAAATGTTAATAGTGAGTATATAAAGTGACGTTTTGAATGCGAATTCCAAGGTTATGTTGGAGCAGTTTTAAACAGTTTTTATGAAAAACCCATAATTATTTTATTTGTACGCTCATTACATGATTTGCTTCTTGGGCCCCCCCCCGAAACGAATTTCTGGATACGGGCCTGCTTGAAAAGGAAAAAACCGATAAAATCTAAGTTCATATTAGTTTTCACAAATTTTGTCTTGGAAAATTGCATAATTTTCGGTCAAAAATGATTCGAAAAATAATTCACCAGTCACATAATGGTATGATAATTAATTTCATCACTTCCAGTGCTTTGTTAGAAAAATACTCATTATCATTGTCTGAAAAAGTATAATTCAATTGCATAACCCGGTTATTTTGAACTACACATGGGTTGAATTAGCTACTAATATGAGTCCTCGGTAGTTCAGCGGAAAAGTTTTATGTGTGTATAACGTGGATGTGGGTTCGAGTCCCACCTTGTTCCAGGGTATTTTATTAATTTTATTATGTCATATGGGATTTAGTAATTCCTGAATGTGCTACGTAGGGTAATGCATAGATTCAACCCCACTGTCTGTTCAGAACCGGTGTTAAACTGTAGGTTCCTTGGTAGATAAAAAAAACTGATAATACCTAATATTCAAATGGATTTAGTGGATACAATTAATTATGAAATATAATATGAATTAATTTATTATTTGACAAAATTGAGAATTGCACAACTGTTCACAAATATTCTGATAGGTGTAGATTTGAATGTTTCAGTAAATATCTAATCCGATAATCTCTATTTAGTGTCAGTATGGAATTTTCTGTTATATCATTGATTATAAAATTCGAAGTGTGAAGTACGATCGATAAAAAATTAAAATGTCGATACTAATCATTCCAATATAATCCTTGAACTTTGGACGTCTATCTACTTTTGTCATCTGAGTCAGTGTTCGACAAAATTAGAAATTCACTATCTAGGCAAATATTCTTGGACCTGCATATTTTTTTACTGAAACATATCTATTTTATGTAGTTCAATTATTATGTGTATTTGACTCATTCACAAACAACTTGACTATGAATATTTTAATTTTGCAAAATAATGGGTGGTATTAATAAAAATCAGTATGTACTTATAAGTACTTGCTTATAAGTATCAGCATCAGAATGAAGTACATACTGAAATGAATATTAAAAAATAGATGCTGATACTTATAAGTAAGTACTGATCATTCTTCAGTATTTTCTTATTTACTTGAAATTCGATTTAAAAAAAAACATACAAAAAATGCACGTCAACACTTTTTTTAAATCAGTGTACACCTGAGATGTGTATAAACCTTAAAATATTTACGTTTCTAAATTTATTTATCGATGACCATCATGTCGTTCGGTTCGTCTGAAAGTGAAGAAAGTGGCAATGAGAGTGTTTTAAACACTAAAGAGTCGGATTTAACATTTGTGGCGAAATATGTGAGGGATAACCCTATTATTTTAAATAAAGGGAAAACCCCTGCAATAAATAAGAAAAAACAAGAAATCTTAGCCACGCTTAGACAACAGTATGAGCGTAAGTTATCATGTTTTATTATAAAATGTTGTAAACTAATTATGAAAGCGTTCTAGATAATTTCGGAAAACCAACAGATTCCAAAAAATTATTAAAGAAAATTAACAACCTGAAGGCAGTAGTAAAGAAAAAAACTGATGCCAACAAAACTGGAAATAAAAAGAAAAAGCTAAGTGCAGCAGAACAACTTATGTACACTACAGGGGGATCAAGAGGAGGTCAATCCGGTTCTTTTCAAAATACCTGGTAAAATAAGTATATTTTTATATATATATATATATATATATATATATATATATATATAAAGTAGTATAATGTTTTATTTCAGGGCATGTTGCAGTCGGAATCCCTTCTGATGAACAAAAACAATCCGATGAAGTGGCAGGTCCGTCAGTCGCTTCAACACTGCCACCACCGTTACCTGCACGTCCAAAGTGACATAAAATTATAGAAAAATACGAAACGGAGGAAACACGTACCTTAAGCACCACGGAACTACAAAGATTGGTGCTTTTGAAGCAACTGCATGTTCTAGATCTAAAAAAGGCAAAACTGGAGAAAGAATTAAATAAAGATCATGTTCTTAGAGAAGGAGAAAAAAATTATACTATATTGTAATATATAGATCATGTGTGATCATATATTGGATCTAATAAAAACTATGTTAGTTATTTTGATTGGCGTAAATAATTGTGGCTAAACGGTTGCGTATGACTTGACCTTCCCTTCGAAGATCAAGCTGTTCAACAGGTGCTTCATTTTCATCATCGTCCAAAGGTAGGCCTTCTTCGATTTCAAACACTTCTTCATCTTTTAAATATTTTCCAATATTATGAAGAACGCAACATGCTATCATAATTGATGGCACTATTCTTAATGGCAGTCTTATTGTATTTTGTAATAAGGGGAATCGTTGCTTTAGCTGTCCGAAGCATCTTTCGATAATTACACGTTCCCTTTTCAAAAGATTGTTATATGCAATATCTTCTGCAGTTCTTGGTTCTCTAAATGGGACCATTAAACATTTTTCGATACCATATCCCTGATCTCCTAACAATACTGCATTGTCAAATGTTCAGAATAAATGACAGATGTGACTGTTCCTCCGAATCCTGCTATCATGAACAGACCCTGGCCATTCTGCAATGACACTTGTAAATAACTCATCAGCGTTACATGTTGCTTGTACATTTATTGCGGGAAATTATTTGCGACAAATATATTCGTTACCATGATGATTTTCGCCAACTTCTTTAATTCTTATCAACGTACAATCAATTGCACCTATAGCAGTTGGAAAGCGAAATTTTGCTATCAATTTTTCTTTTTCCTGTTGTATCGCTTGATAGTCCTACAATTTTAAAGATACTTAATTAAATAGATTACAAAAAAAGTACAATCATACATAAGGAAACCTTATCCAAATATGAGATTTTTAAATAATTTTTTGGCTCACCAGATGTACCACATTTGATACTGTCGCTTGACTCACAACCAATATCTTCTGCTACACCAATCTGGAAGCCTAAAACCAAATATAACAAAAAGTAAAATAAATAACCAATATATTTTAATATTTCCCAGTGTACAGTGTGGCAAACGGATTTGAGACAGCGAAAGGAATGCGGATTGTACATTTCATGAATGAAATCAGGCGTATTTAATTCATAACTGCCCCGTCTCGCCGACGCCGCACTGTTTCAGATCCGTTGGCCAGACTATACCTAAGAAATACCTAAGAAAATCAAAATACCCACCTGGATCAGCAACATATCTTAAAAAGATTTTCATTTTGGTGACATGATCTATGGCACCGCCTCTGGTTTCCCCGCTATCAATGCCAAGAAATGTCGCTAACGACGCCACACTTTCGGGGCAGGGTTGCCAGATTGGACGATTTATCGCCAATTGTGCTACTCCGAGAGCTCGTCAGGCGACAAAAATATTAGTCAGGCTACAGGTCGCCAATTGGGCTATTTGAAAATAGGATCTTGGCTACAAATCGCTGATTGGATATAGGATGCAAAAATTTCTAGTATAGGTATTTGCGACAGTTAGTGTCTTGAAAGTTGGTCATAGTTGTTATCTAGGAAAGCGCATACATGCCAACGTAACGATTATTTAGGGAATGTTAGGACTTTAAGAATCAAATTTTTGAACTGCTTTTAGTTTTATTATGTGTTATTATGCACTTCGTTCTCCACGGACACACAACAACACAAAACTTTGATTTATAGCAATTTATAGTACCGGACACGTGTTAATCGTTAACCTTAAATTAAATCTGTTTTTTGGAAACGTTTTAAAATGAAATGTATAAGTGAAAATAATAAACAATAATGGTGAACTACAGCGAGTACGAAAAAAATACAACCCTGACTGGGAAAAAGATCCGATTCTAGGCCGTACGTATATTTGTAACGATTTTATTAAAAAAATAATATATATTTCAAAAAACAGGATAAGGTAAACAAATTTTTTTATTCATATACAGGCTTTATAGCGCCAGCATCAAACGAGGTCGTGCTCCAGGGAAAAGGCCATGCATGGTGCAGAATTTGCAAAACAGCTCTGAGAGCTCAGAAAAACGATTTACGAAAATTTGAGAAAAGTTTTGTCCGTGAAGTCTACCACAACTTGTCGTAAGAGACCATTTACTGTTTAAATTTTTGGTTTAAATAACTTTTCAACTCAAAATAAATGAGAGGCATTGGGTTTCTGTTTGACGCGTGGAGTTTGTACACCCTTTATAAAAAGAAATATGTTTTTTGCGATTGGGCTACATTTGGGCTACTTCAAATGAAAGCGCGGGCGATTTGGGCGACTTCAGCGCCATAAGTTGGCGATGTTGACTAGCGATCATCTGGCAACCCTGTTTCGGGGTTAAAACGAAACAATTTCACATAATCTTGATCACGAGGATCTTCTCGTCTGTTTTTATAAACTTTCGCAGGTCGTTGCACGACAAACATTTTATAAACAAATAGGAATACACCTTCAGCAAGCACTATCAGCATACTAAGAAACATACTTAAAAATGTATAAGAACATACTTAATTGAATAAGTATAATCTATCGTTTATTAATATACATTTAAGTAACAACTAGTCATCATAAGTACAAACTTATACTCTATCAGTACATACTTCAAGTATCAGTTTGTACCTAAACTTTGTTAATATACTTTTCAGTATTAACTTATGAAACCGTAAGTATTAGGTATCTACTGATTTTTATTAATACCACCCAATGGTTGAATGTGTATTATTTCTGGTGATAACTTATTTTTCATATTTTGAAAAGTAGAAAATATTTCTACTTATTTCAATATACATGTATATATATAAATATATATATATATATATATATATATATATATATATATATATATATATATATATATATATATATATATATATATATCAGTGGCGGCTCGTGAGGTTTTGGTTTAAGGAGGCTACAAGAGGTGTAAATTTTTAGGATTTCAAGGTCAACCGCCTTATAATTTAAAGAAAATCAAAGTAAAACAAGCACCCTATGCTATTAATTTGTTTTCACTTTCGAGTGTCTACCTTGAGACCTACAACTCCTATTTACAATATTCACAAAAACTCTATTCAGCCAATTGATCACTTCCTCTATTCATCATTTTTTTTTTTCTTTCACAAATAGGTACCTTACATACCTACTTAACGAATTTTGTTAACAGCTGGTGAGAGCAAATAAAAGTTATTATATATTTTTGAAGAATTAGCGGGATTCTGCGATCTTTAACGTTAGCAAAATGATCTATAATATCCTCAATAAAAATTTTTTGTCTTTCGCCAAAAGTTTTACCAATTCCTTTTCAATAGACAACAAACTAATATTTTTCCTGGGTCATCGAATTTCGTAAATAAGTTTTAATTCTTCTTAAGAGTGGAAAACGAGCGCTCTACGGAAGCCGATGTCACCGGGATAGAAAACAATTAGACATAAGAGTTTATAAACTTGGAGTAAATCTTGATTCAAAATCATTATCAAAAAGGTATTTATAGTCCTCACATGATTTTCCATTTGCCTCCAAAATTTCATTGTCGTTATACACAACACACAGTTCACTTTTATGGCCACCTCATCAAAAAAAGTGTTATTTTTGACATAAATTTTCCAAAAGGTTATCTGGAAAATTAGCCGAAAATCCGGTTAACAAATTTTTATTGAGCAAAGTCGAAGAAATGCAGTTCTTTCAAATCAGAGAACCTTATTTCTATTTGACCCGTAAAAGTATCCAAAATTTCATGAAATATTTGCTTATAGTGAAGCTCCATATCTGCGTAACTGAATTTCTTTCGTTTTGGGCTAAATTGAGTCGTATCATCAGTAGTTTGAAATACAGAAAATAGTTTTTTAAAATAAACTTCTGCACGAAATTCTGAAATTTTTTCCAAAAGAAACTTGAGTCGATTTCGTGAGTAAATTACATCTGAAAACTTGTGCTGTAAGACTTGAAAAACTATTTCTGTTTGTTCAAAAATTAATTTAAAGATGTTTAAAAAATATATAAATTCCTTATCTTGTAAGTAAGATATCAATCCGCGTGCTGTATTCAAATTTACTTTATCGGTGAAAAATTCCTCACTTTCAACTAGGAATAGAATTAAATCCTCAAATCCTAAGCGGCCCCAAACAGAGACATTTTCACTAGTAAAAAGTAAACACTGCCAACAAAATAATTTATTTTTTACCTGTGATCCGGTTAGGCAAGGATGTCTCTCATAATTTCTTGTATTAAAACCGCGGTTTTGTTGTCTGTTACGCTGCACCAAATTGTTTAATTCTGGGGTAGGTCGCAATGTTTTTATCAAAACTTTATCCTCATAACTTAGCGCACTAAAGTTATGGGATAACAAATATTCCACTAAGTCACCATTGATATTTTTGAAATTACCTTCAGTAACCCAACTCATATTATTACAATACGCGCGCAATATAAGTCAACACACTGCCATTAGTAACTACGATCACATTACGATTCAATTAATGCTTTCCAACGAATTCACTCGATGTCACGCGGAATTCTATAGTTGTGATTGGTCGACATTTTATGAGACTGGGTTCCTATCCGTGTTGCCATTTACATGTGTTTTGCTTTTCTATTGCAATGAAGTATTCATTCGGAGTATTTGCACCGTTGTTTGCTTTTCTGTGGCAGGCATAATGAACGTTGAGAATATACCTTTCCATGCCTCCGCAGCGTTGCCACAAATCTTGAAATGAATGAAATCCAGTAAATGTAAATACCTTCTATCGTAATTAATAAATGATATTATAAAATGTAGGTTGGAAGGAAGGTAGGTGCATAAAATAATATGATTTTGATTAATATGAATATGCTGAATGCTGACTATTCAATATAATATATTAGTGATACACGGAATATTATTGAGGAGGCTTAGCCTCCTTAGCCTCCTTTGACTAGCCGCCCCTGATATATATATATATATATATATATATATATATATATATATATATATATATATATATATATATATATATATATATATATATATATCTACTTCTCGTTTCTTAGCCATAGCGGGCCATTTGACTCAGAAAAACGACATTATTCAATAATTCAACAGTTGACGTCACGAAATTCGTGACTTCCTCAAAACTTTTGAAGGATTGATATTTAATTGGCATTTCAGTTACTAATTACGTACTATTCAGTCCAATATCAGTAGCAGGGTCTGCTAATAAAAAAACATTGGCGAAATTATATGTAATGTCTAATCAAGAATTAATAACCTGTTTTGCACCTTACGAGGGTAAGGGTTTCTGAGGTTTCCCTTGCATGAATTTTTCAAATTGGTGGCAAAATATGAGGAAATTAATTATCTACAAAATATGAAAACTGCAGCCTCCTAGGTCTTTTTGCCGGGTGCATGGAGCTAGTTTCTGCGCCCCCAATCCTCTCCAAATTGAGTTAGAGGGTTGAGTTTGTACGCAGATTGAGTTGATATTCAGGGCCGGATTAACCATTAGGCAGATTAGGCAACTGCTTAGGGGCCCCGCATCGACTAGGGGCCCTAGTCAGCAAGAAAAAAAAATTTCATCGAATTTTATTTATAGTATGGCTGTACATGATATAAAAAGAAAAAAACACATAAGTGTATAACACGAAAACAAAATAGTTCAGGTTTACAAACGCACATTTAGATTAAATCGAATCAAATTAAAAATGTTATTTGAAAATTTGTATGAAATTCCTCAACAATATTCTTACTTTCTTTCGACGAATGTTGTCAATTAATGAAATACTTCATACATACAGAACCATCTAGTATCGAGTAGTTGAACTAATAAACTGTCTTCGTTCAACAATGTCTCAGAACCGTTTGAATTCATTGTCGATAATGGCCATTGAAGATGATGTATTACAAAGGGTCAACTTCCAAGATGTTTTAAACGATTTTGTTTCTAAAAATGTAAGAAGAGTTGATATTTAAACTTACTGTACTGTATCTATGGTGTAGAAACGTGGACGCTAACAGAAACAACACAAAGGAGAGTGGAGGCCTTTGAAATGTGGTGCTACCGCAGGATGTTGAGAATTCCTTGGACGAGCCATACTACCAACATCGAGGTTCTAAACCGAATGGAGAAAGAAACAGAAATAATGAATACCGTCAAACAAAGAAGAGCAAGTTACTTTGGACATATAATGAGAAGCGACAAATACAGAACACTCCAACTCATAATTGAAGGAAAAATAGACGGAAAAAGGGGACCAGGCAGAAGAAGGAATTCATGGCTGAAGAACTTGCGACAATGGACGAATATGACTTCAGTTGAATTGTTCAGAGCTGCAGTGGATAAAGTTAGATGGGCTAATGTGATCTGAGAGGCTAATATACACCGAGAAGAAGTACTGTTCAAAAACAATAAATATCTTGGAAGTTGACTTTTTTCAATTTGAACTTCACAAAACTGTTTTCTTTAGTTTATTTTTTTTGTGTTTAACAAGATCCAATTTAAAATAACCGCGTCCCGTCTTATTTATCTTTCCTAAACCATCATGCAACCTGGATCATCCTTCAACACTTATCCATAACCTATTCATTAAGACAATTAAAGCTAACTAGTCAGGTAAGGTGATGCTGCAGCATCAAGTCAAAGTAACCATGTTGTTACAATATCGCATAAGACTTTGAAGTAACAGAATACCTGGAGTCGATCATCTGGAAGTTTTTTTTTATTTCAAATAACCGCACTAACCCTTTGGATTATAGGCGGTGGACTTATATTCCTTTTATCAACTTGAAAAGACCTGGGGCCCGGACAGGGTTGTTGAATAGTGGCCCGGACAGGGTTAATCCGGCCCTGCTGCTGCTCACGGGTGTTTTATAGTTTATGAACAAATTCATTGCAGTTTGAACATATACATTCCTTTTTTTTTCAGATGCAGATCAAATTTGCTCCTCTTCATATACCAGTGGAACGAAGAATACAAATGTTAGCTATTATTGCATATGCATTTTTAGTGGGTTTTGGAGGATTCTCAGTCATTGCACTTTCATGGTATCTTCTAATATATACAACCTATTGTCGATGGATTTATCTTGCTTATCTTATGTGGATATATTTTTATGACCTAGATTCTTGTGAAAATGGTGGACGGCAAGTTAAGTGGGTTAAAAATTGGAAATGGTGGTTTCATATTGCCGACTATTTTCCTATCCAATTCTACAAACTTCCATGGGGAGAATTAGATCCGAAGAGAAACTACTTATTCTGCTGTTTTCCTCACGGGATGATTGCAACGGGGGCCTTCACAGTATTCTTAACAGAAGCTAGGAATATTTCGAAAAGTTTTCCCAATCATAAAATTCATATGAATACCCTAAGGGCAAATTTTTTCGTTCCTATTCTGAGGGAGCTATCTCTTTCCATTGGTGGAATTTCCGCATCAAAAAGATCTATTTGCCACATTTTGAGTAAACCTGAAGGTGGAAATATCACTGCATTAGTGATAGGAGGTGCACAAGAAGCTTTCTATAATAAACCAGGGCATTATATATTAGTACTGAAAAATAGAAAAGGATTTGTGAAAGTTGCTCTACAGAATGGATCGCCACTTGTTCCTGTTATGTCATTTGGTGAACCAGACATAATTTCTCAGGTTGAATTCAAGGACGGATCTTTACTTCAAAGATTTCAGTTACTGGTCAAGAAATGTTTTGGCTTTGTACCGCTTGTTCCCTTAGGAAGAGGAATATTCCAATACAATTTTGGTATTTTACCAAAACGTATACCAATCAATGTTGTAGGTGAGTTATTAGAATATAAATAAGAGAACTTAGCCATCATGGTTATTCTCTGATTTTATTTGATTCTGTTTTTTTTTAAAAATGGCAAAATTTACCATAAATACCCATATCTGAAATTGGTTGAACCATATGGAAAAAATTTTATATGAATCCAAAATGGAATACATCAATTAACGGCCTCCAATATCCAATTATTTTATATCTAATCCTATTCTTTGTTCTCGTTCAATTTTGTCTTCGTAATATACTAGTTTATACCTATGACTGTGAACTAGGGGATCGATGTGTCACTTCCTACGATTTAGGTAAGATTACTCTAGAAATATTTTTTGGACGTATTTCTGAGATAATAAAAGCGCAATCATGTACTAGGTAAGGTATACATTAATATTATTTATTCAATAATGTACATTCGATAACCGTAATTGAACAATTTTTTCTGCGTTTACTCAAAGTTTACGATATTTCCCGAATGGATCGAAAGATTCTCATGTTCTTTAAGTCAATCGACGCAGTTCGATAAGGAAAAGAGCTGAGTATATTTTGAAATCGATCGGTTTGGTAGTCTAAGAGGTATTTAAAAAAACATTTTTTGAGACATTTTTTGAAAATTTTATTCTTGTGATTTCTTAAAATCTACTGTGCCAAATCGGTTGCAATTCTCAGGAAATCTAACTTTAGTGAAACTCTATAGAATGCCGCAAGCTGCATTGCTATCGTCTGACCTGTTCAAAAGTTATAAGAGGTTTACATACAAACACATACATACAGCCATACAAATATTATCGTGAAAATAGTCATAATTGCTTCCTAGTACTTCAAAACTTCGAGATCTGAAGAAAACTCGTTTTTCGGAAATCAAAGTGAAACTACAACTTTCCAATTTTTGAAAATTTTCAATTTTTTTAGCGGGATGTTGAAAATTTTAACCCCAAATTTGCCGCCCCTAAAATCTGCCGCCCTAGGCTCCAGCCTACTCAGCCTCCTGGTAAATCCGCCACTGCCTATTAACGAAGAAAACTGTCGATCATAAGATATTTTCACTGAAACAATTTTTCAATTATTTTTAAAGATTTTGAAGTAGGTATGTTCAGTTTCAAAACATTATCACATGAAAATTATTATTGAAATAAAAATCAATTTTGTTTGTTTATTTAGAAGGAAATAATCTCGGAAATAATATTCCTGTTACAGTTGGTAAACCTATCGATGTAGAAAAAGTAGAACAACCTACACAGGAGCAAGTCGATGATCTACATGAAAAATTTATGGAAGAACTTACGACGCTATTCGAAACGCAAAAAAAGAATTTCATTGAAAATCCAGAAAATGTACATTTGCAGATTATTTGAGAGAAAGACTGATAAAACTCATCGATCATATTCACGTTTGAATTTTTACTCAATATATTCTACAAAAATACTTCCTACCACTTCTTGTAGAAAAATGAGTATATCTACTATAAATGTTACAATTAAATAGCGCGGTTGTTGTAACAAAAATAGTCCAAATTTTTTTGAGGAAGTGTTCAATGTAATGGTGATAATTTAAGCCGATACTAGAATAAAAATAGTATGAATTATAAAAATATTTTGTTATATAAGATATTGATTAAATGTATTTTAGTATAACAACTGTAATATAATTGTATATAATAAAAACATATGACTATATTGGCTTTCATAGCAGAAAGGTTCGAAAAAGTTAACGAAGATTTTTTTGATTCATGACTTCGAAAAAATCTTAGTTCACACTTTATTTATATTATACCTAATTAAAATATTCCTTTCAAGCCAAGAATCGAATATTAAAAACTCTTCACATATCTTCATAAAATGAAGCTTGATTTTGTATTTCAGAATAATTTACTGGAACTCAATAAGAAAAATACTTATTTTAAGAATAAACTACATTTTAACTCTCTACGTATTGTAGTTTCAGTTCAATATTTGCAGTCCAATCTTTTTGTTTTTGGATACCCTCATAAAATACGAATGATTTAACCCTTTAGAGTTTTCCTGACTTATCGTGAAAGCCAAATTTTGTTCTGCCGAGGAGAGATGTTTGGAAGTAGAAAACAATCGTGAAGTGCTCAATATGGTGGATGCGATGTCATTTGTATCTTTATTCGTAGTGGACAAAATAATTTTTGGGCGCTCAATATGTTGGATGCGCAGACCAATTGTATATTCATGGAATTTTGCTATTGCAACTACGGAAGTGGTTCCGTGCACATTGTTTTGATGGAGAAAAATTCTTCATTAAATTCGAAGGATTCGTTGTTTCATAGCATGGTTAAAACGGTAAAATAATTTGAAATAACTTAGGTACATAATTATTAATTATTTTGCCACATTTTAAAGTTATCGTATATTACAAAACACAGTAGCTGTGGTCGAGGCCGTGCAGAGCTTTGTCTCCAGAACAACTCAATCAGATAGGTACAAAACAAAGAGATCTACTCACGAGGGGACCGGAATTATTACCAACTTTAAAGGAAAACACAGACTAAGTGGAACAAATATATCTATGCCAAAAAATTGATGAAAAAATATAACGCATATTGCGTTTTATATTCTAATATGTCCTGAATATATATTAAATTGGATATCAAGACTGATACTTTCATAACTCGAAACATGTCGACTATCGTTTACGGCCAAATACAGTATCTGAATATTTTTATATAGCTTAAGCCAAGTGTGTTTTATTTTAAAGTTTAAACTTTATTCTTTATGATGTTTCACCAAGTGATGTGCGAGAATTCAATCTTAGTTAAAATGTTTTAATTCTAAGAATTTACAGAATAAACATTTTCAAAATCAAACTTCTCTAAAACAGTACATCAACAAAAACTGATAAAATATAAAACATACCCAAATAAAAAGTCATACATACATTATAACAAATGAAACATTGAAGAACGGTGAAAATTAAACACACAACAATTTACATAAATCATCCTTTCTGAAGTTCTGTCAAGAAGGTAAGCATTATTTTTTGTTCAATTATCTATTCCTTCACTTTCTGCCCTGCAATTTTTCTTGGCCACTCTTTTCAATTCTGTTCTGTCAAATCGTTGCTTAGTCAATTTCCATCATATATCCAAAAATAAATAGTCAATATGCACCTCGGACAGTATCAAGCGAGTTTATCAAAGTTTTTATTTAATTTTTCAAACAAATGATTCCGGATGGGTTAAAAGTTCGATATATCAAATAGGTCATGTTATTAATCAATTCACGTTACTTTCGAATTCCGCTTCGTTCCCATTTTCAAAAGTCATTCCAATTACGTTTTATCATCTGCAAACATTCTTTGGATGTTGACACAAGTATGTTTATTTTGTTTATCACGATATAGTGATTTTTCCGATAATTTCTGTAGTGGTACTGTTCTGCCACATCCAGTTCAGCTATCCAATATGTCATGAGTGATAACGGAGGTGCAGGCAGGGGGAGGACCAAGGCACTTTAGGATAATGACTTTGATATTACAGCGGTAATAGTTTATAGGCTTTTTAAATGAATATTACCCAATGATAATATAATCCCGAAAACCATATCTTTTAGTATGCATTATACGCAAGTTAGTGCTTAAAAATCTGTGTTGATTAATCAAGCAAAATCGTCAATCACTGTTTCAAAGTCCTTTGTCTTTGAGCATGTCACATTCTATGTTCATCACCGAAATTTCGAAAATAAATATATTTCAAAAAATAAATATATCTTCATTCATTTTCGTCAATTATTATATTTTGCAAATCATTCCGACCGATATATATATATATATATATATATATATTCTATATATATATATATATATATATATATATATATATATATATATATATAATCAGGGGCGGCTATTCGAAGGCGGCTATGAAGGCTAAGCCGCCTCCTCAATAATATTCCGTGTATCACTACTATATTATATTGAATAGTCAGCATTCAGCGTATTCAAATTAACCAAAATCATATTATTATTATTATTTTTTTATGCACCTATCTTCCTTTCAACCTACATTATATAATATAATTTATTAATTACGATAGAAGGTATTTACATTTACTGCATTTCATTCATTTCAAGATTTGTGGCAACGCTGCAGAGGCTTAAAAAGGTATATTTTCAACGTTCATTATGCCTGCCACAGAAAAGCAAACAACGGTGCGAATACTGCGAATGAATACTTCATTGCAATAGAAAAGTAAAACACATGTAAATGGCAACACCGATTGAACCTAAGTCTCACACAATGTCGACCAATCACAACTATAGGCTTTCGGGTCAAAGCGAGTGAATTCGTTGGACATGGACCGTTGGACGTTGTCGTTGTCACTAGTCGTGGACGAAATCAGTTTCGGTTTTAATTTATTTTATTGGCGTAATGTTTTTGAAATGAATTCGGTTACTGAAGTTAATTTTAAAAATTTCAATGGTGACTTAGTGAAATATTTGTTATCCCATAACTTTAGTGCACTAAGTTAAAACGATAAAGTTTTAATAAAAACATTTTGACCTACCCCGGAATTAAACAATTTGGTGCAGCGTAGCAGAATCGCGGTTTTAATATCAGAAATTATGAGAGACATCCTTGGCTAACCGGATCACAGGTAAAAAATAATTTATTTTGTTGTCAGTGTATACTTGTTACTAGGGAAAATGTCTCTGTTTGGGGCCGCTCAGGATTTGACGATTTAAAAATTTTATCACGTTCTCTGGAAATCCCAGGAACATGTCGTGTCGCGGATCAAGGTAGACACTCGAAAGTGAAAACAATTTGTTTCCCAAAGAAATTGATATTTTAGGGTGCTTGTTTTACTTTGATTTTCTTCAATGTATATATATATATATATATATATATATATATATATTATATATATATATATATATATATATATATAAATATATATATATATATATATATATAAATATATATATATATATATATATATATATATACACAGGGTGATTCATCAAGGCCGTATCTCGGAAACCGTATGTCCTAGAATTTAGGGAAAAAAATTCTTATATGAAAATCTGCCCTAAAAAAATGATTAAAAATGTTTTTGAGTCCATAGTTTTCCGCTAGGTGGCCCAATCTACCACTTATAAAATATAATTGGATTTTTTACGACATATTCCCCAATTTAGGCTGGTAGAAAATATCAACTTTATAAACTACTGTCCTAATTCTACAACTTTTGTTAAAGTCATTTTTCTGTATTACCTATTTTGAAATGGTGGGGGAAGTTCTCTATCTTTGACATAAAAAATACTGTAACTCCATAATGCATGCACCGATTTTCGAAAACATAGACTCTATGCAAAGAGTATTGAATGTAGATTTCAGTCACTAATAACAAAAACACTTTTAATTTTCCAATCGGCAACTAGAGGGCGTTATGTAACAGCTGGCTCTATTTATGATTTTTTTTGAGAAATTTCAAATGCAATGCTATAAATCTAACTAGCTAACAAAATTGACGACTTATTAACCTGTCAAAACCGCGAACTGATATCTCTTTCCATTCCAAAGATATTGGCATTTTTTGATGAGTGTTGGTGATTGTTGTCTCGCCCTGTAAGGTGGAAGAGAAATTATGTTGCTATGCATCACGAAAATATTTATTAACATTACATAATGAAACAAAACTAAGGAAGCTACTCATAACAGCAATTTACAAAACGCTCCGACTATCTCAGTATTTTAAATACTCAAAATGGTTGCCAGTATTTGCTTTGAACTATTTCGGATGAAAATTTTCGGGTAAAAATTCAATCCCAAATCTCTCAATTGATCTCTCATAGTTTTATGTTCATGGACAAGCACAATATTACGAATTATGTTAAACTGTTGAGAGATAGATGTTTCAAAAGTCAGCAAGTTACCTATGGAAATGACACTAATGTTTTATGATTGTTTACTTTTAAGTTTTTATTGGTATCAAATTCATTCTGACTGTTTGCAAACTAACTCTTTTATAATGCCTTTTTATTCAAATGAAGAGGCATATGATATGCTCAGTGTAGATTTTGAAAGTCTACAAAATGAAGTAATTGCTGAAAGGGAGTATGCGATAGGATATCCTGAAAGACGGTGTCATTCTCGGAAATTATTCAAAGGATTGGCACAAAGATTGCGAGAAACCGGCAATGTTCAACCTGTCGCATTAAGAAATAGGATACGTAGAAGTCGCAATGAAGAAAATGTTATTAACGTATTGGCATTAGTTAAGTCTGAACCCTTTTGTGTATTCGAAAAATTGCAAGAGATCTAGGATTGAATAATTCTTTGGTGCCAAGAATATTAAAGGATTATAAAATGCATCCTTATCATATTATTTCACAATAGCATGAAATTAGCCCAGACAAAAATTGTAGATCAGATAATTATCTATAAAAAATTTCAAAATACTTTTTCTTCTAAGAGTCGCCGTTTTTGAGATATAACGATTCAAAAAGTTGAAATAATTGTAATCGTCATAATATGCACGTTTCAACGCCACCTTTGAGCTAGTGTTTTTTGCATTTCTTTCAACTTTCTGAATCGTTGATCTCAAAAACGGTGGCTCTGAAGAAAAAACTTATTCAAACGTTTTTTATAGATAATTTTTGTCTAGACTAATTCCATGATAAAACTTACTGCTTTGCTGAAAATCGCAAAAAAACCGTTTTTGTGACATTCGACCCTGAGTAAGTTTTTTTGCACGTATCCGAGCGATGAGGACTTTTTAGATTTCATTTATAATGGTGTTTTGAGCAATCCTACCAATTTTCAGCTGGGTGCGAATTTTTGTAACTTCACTCCTATTTTTTTTGGTCTAATTTGACCGGACTAGATTTGTTTCATTATGTAATGTTAGTAAATATTTTCATGATGCGTTTCTACTTGTTTTTTTTTTCAAAACAAGTTTAGCAACATAATTTCTCTTCCACCTTACAGGGCGAGACAACAATCACCAACATTCTTAAAAAAATGCCTATATCTTTCGAATGAAAAGAGATATTAGTTCGCGGTTTTGACAGGTGAATAAGTCATAAAATTTGTCTTTTTCTTAGCTAGTTAGATTTATAGCATTGCATTTGAAATTTCTCAAAAAAAATCATAAATAGAGCTAGCTGTTACATAACGCCCTCTAGTTGCCGATTGGAAAATTAAAAGTGTTTTTGTTATTTTTTACTGAAATCTACATTCAATACTCTTTGCAAAGAGTCTATGTTTTCGAAAATCGGTGCATGCATAATGGAGTTACAGTCTTTTTTATGTCAAAGAAAGAGAACTTCCCCCACCATTTCAGAATAGGTAATACAAAAAAATGACTTTTACAAAAGTTGTAGAATTAGGACAGTAGTTTCTAAAGTTGATATTTTTTACCAGCCTAAATTGGAGAATATTTCGTAAAAAATCCAATTATATTTTATAAGTGGTAGATTGCGCCACCTAGCGGCAAACTATGGACTCAAAAACATTTTTAATCAATTTTTTAGGGCAGATTTTCATATAAGAATTTTTTCCCCCAAATTCTAGGACATACGGTTTCCGAGATACGGCCGGTCGCCACCCTTAATGAATCACCCTGTATATATATATATATATATATATATATATATATATATATATATATATATATATATATATATAAACTAAGAAAGCAGTTTGCTTCATATGTTGGTATATCACAATATACCTATGCAATAATTATTCCATTAACCAATGTCATTTGAAATAATTACACAATCGAATTTTAGTAATCTTGCTGCGTTTTATGCAGATGAGGTTAAAGGAACCTGTTGTTGTTGTGAAGTGTTCGATTTTCTTGACCTCGATGTTTCAATATTGACGATAACTTTAAGCTACAGTTCCACCGGAAGAACATTGAGGAACATTTTGTTGCTGAATGTTTCTCCTTCTTGCCAAAAGTTGAAACTTATGGAAACATAGGTACGTAATAGTATATTATTCAATGAGCACAAAATGATTGCTATTTTTCACGAGGGTGAAGTTTGCGACACGAGCTGCAAGCGAGTGTCGCAATTCACCCGAGTGAAAAATTGTAATTTTGTGCGAGTAGAATACTATACTTTGTCCACGACTTCCTCGAAAAAATTAGTAATAATCTGCATTTTCAACAATAAAAATAGCTACCTATCAAAAGCGTTGAGATAACATTTTCTGTGTTCACTGAAAACTGCATACTCACGTAAACGTCAACTATTTCACTTGACATCGATTCCATTCCTTTCTTTCACTCTGATAAAAATGAAATAGATAATTTATTAGAGTAAATATTCAATAAGTTGGACATTATATTAAATATTAGTTTAATAATTTGCCTAGAAGTTATATTAGTTACATAAAACCTAAAAATCTAATAACAATACTATCCTAACAATGTGAATGATAGTCTCAAGTTTGGACATACGTTTTGAGTGTGACGTCATGCAGTGTATAATAAACCATTATACACACTAGTGAATAATAGGTATAATTGTACTTCAGGAAGCACACGTATAATGAATGATTTATAGTACAGTCGTGGACAAACTTCTTGTTTCTACTGGAGCAACTAAAATTGTCAATAATTGCATATTATTTAGTAGAAACAATCAACATTTGTTGCCGAAACATGAAGAAATTTTAACGAAAATTTAGGAACATATTGGAAAATTTACGGAAACAAGCAACAGCAACAAAAATGTTCCTCCAGTGGTAACGTAGCTATATATTTATTCGTTTTCGTATTCACTGCACACTGAAAACGTCTACGACACGAATTTTTACTAGTTGTATTTTCCACTGCGATAGCAACACGGATTTTTTCACAAATGTTTCCTATTTTCTTTTGAAGTTTAAAGCTCAAAATGGAAACTGGCGACAAGTAGGAACAGTCATCATTTGTTGCCGAAACATGAAGAGATTTTAAGGATCATTTAGGAACATTTACGGAAACACGGAACAGTGGAATCCGGTGGAATCGTAGCTTGAAGGGTGACAAGTAAAAACAGGCAACATTTGTTGCCTAAACATAAAGAAATTTGAAGGAACATTTTCGGAAGCACGCAACAGCAACCAAAATGTTCCACAATCTTCCTCATTGTTCCTCCAGTGGAACTGTAGCTTTACATCGTCTCGTTCCAATTTCTATTACGTTATATAAGTCTTTGTTTTACAGGTATTACACGTTCTGTGGCCGAGTTAGTTCTGTTTGTTCTATGATTCAAGGCAGGTTGATTCATATATTAAATACAAAGAAAGGAAAATCAGCAAAGGATAATATTTACGCCAAAGAATTTTAATTTTTCAAAATAGATTGATAGGACCCTATTTAATTGTATTTTTCTTGGGGCAGAACAACTCAAAATATTCATTCACAATTTTGGCATCTTCAAACATTGTTTAGGGGTGCATGAGCGAATTTTGGAGGGCGCATGGAGCTAAAAACCCTGCCTTTGGGCAGTATAAAGTATTTTTTGTGATCGTAAACCATATAAATATGTGTAAAGATTTTTTGTTCTTCTATGGTTTTTGTTAGTAGGTTCAAATTTGATACGTGGATTAAGTTGATGTTACGGAAATAATGGGCAATAGTGGTTTTAATAGATTTCTTTTATCGTCGCAATTTTTATGTTGAAATTTCATGCCATTTTAGTATTTTCGAGAATTGCTCGTCTCTACAGCCACTCCTAATTGAGTTATAAGGCTGATAATTTTTACTTGAATTTGGTTTATCTTAGGGGATTTTCAAATGTTTTACCCGTCACCCTCAGTTTTAATGTAGAAATTTCATGCGTATTTGCATTTCAGCCACTCCAAATTGAGTTAGGGGATGAATAATTTGTATGTAAGAAAGAACAAAAATAAGAAAAAAATATGACCTCTTGCTGCTGCTCAAGCGATTTTCCTTATTGACACATCAATACGATTCCAAATTGACAGTTGTAAAGTAATTGTTTATCCTGCCATCTAGCTGCATTGATTATGTACTACAAAATTATATTATCTACTTGGTAGAAAGTTTTACTGGAAGATAGCAATAACATATGATAATATAGAAATTTCATAAAAAAGAATGAAATAAATTATTTAAATTATTCTCTTGAACAAGAATTATCTATATGATGACAAATGCATATGGATTAAATGCATGGTTTCTGCAAAAAGAGATATACATATAAATTTGAGTTCTTATTGCGATATATATATATATATATATATATATATATATATATATATATATATATATATATATATATATATATATATATATATATATATATATACAGTGACGGATTTACCAGCAGGCTGAGTAGGCTGGAGCCTAGGTCGGCAGATTTTAGGGGCGGCAAAATTGGGGCCAAATTTTCAAAAATTCTGTAAAACGGAAAACACTACTGGCTGTCCCTGTAATTCCCTGCTAATTTTGAACTAAATTAGCTGGCAAACTACCTGGTAGTTAATTTTTGAGCTCAAACATATGAATTTCAATACTTTTGTGCATAGTCAAAACTAATTAACAGGATTTCATATGACGATATAATTGATGATTTTGTGAATAAAAATCATCAACCGAATTCTCGGAATGGACCGCGTTCAGAAATTATAGAATCTCGATGTTTTGTCTGCAGGACAAAAGCAAGTGGTGAATAATAATTTTACTTAACATGAAAACATATAATGGAAAAAATTAATATCTACCTATGCTATGAAAACTATCTAAAAGATATGTTTCACTGTATAAATGGCTACGTAAGAGGTTGTCTGATCATGAAATGGAAAAAAGTTAATATTTTATATATATATATATATATATATATATATATAATATATATATATATATATATATATATATAATATATATGTATATATATATATAATATATATATATATATATATATATATATATATTTATATAATAATAATATATCTATTATAATATATATATAATTATTATATATTAATTTATTTTATTATAAATATAATCTATATCCTAACTCGAAACGTCTAATGCAGTCCTTGAATTTGAGTTTTATCAGCTAATAAATACTTTATTACTTACTGATGAAAATTAAGGATTTCCGCGAGAAACGCATATGATTAAATCATTTATCCCACTCGTTTTCTAGTGAATATAGAATATAATAATATTTGCATTTGCCGGCTAGTTGGAGCGTATTAAAGATTAAAGTAGGATAATTGGGGTGGAAAAAAAAAAAACACAAATTCCCCATAATTTATGGCGGAAAAAAAAAATCACACACAAGGAAGCCGGCGTTTATCTCAAACAATAGTGTTGTAAATATCCGTATCCTTTCGATATTTTCGGATATCCGTATTCGGAACCAAAAGAAATCCGTATCAGTGCCCGATACGTATCCAAAGTTCAATCATAAAGGCAACCATAAATACACCACGAATCAGACCTCGGGCGAACCAATTAGGATATTCGGAATCGGATCGTGGCGATACGAAATTCTATGTTTTCAACTGCATACAGCTGCAGTTAGAGTATATATGAAATAAAATGAAAGTAGCTAAAACAACTATGAATATAATATTAAAATAATTAGAGAACTTAAAGTCCGTGAGACACGTGTTCATTTTGGCAAATTAACAATTTTGATAAAATATTTAATTTATTAATTTTTCCTGAATTTATTGCGTCGTGGGTTATAAAAAACGCGTGCATAACCAAAAAAAAACATAAAAAATTTGACAAACACAATTACCATCAATGTTCATGTCAATTTTTGTTTTTTTTTATTTCCGACCATACACTTTGCAATATTTTTATGAAAATTATGCATTTAAATTATTATATTTTAAATATATTTCATACTATACATTTTATTTGCGAAATCAAAGTAGTGTTCGTAATTATGTCAAGAAGTTTAATATAAATGCAAATTTCAATAATTATTTTTTTTTTTTTTTTTTCTTTTTATGTTTCTGAAAGTATTGGTATTCTCATTAATAATAATTTAGATCTACCATTAAATTTGATTCAGTTAGCACGCTGGTTAGGGCGTAACGTGTACGTATAAAAATTTTTTATTTCTAAATGTAGGGAGTGAAAATGGTATATATATTGGACGATGGATTACTAGTTTGTTTGTTAAATATCACGTAATCCTTTCGATATTCTCGGATAATTCTCGTAATCGGAACCAAGAATACAATCCGTATTCCAGTGCCCGTATACGTTATACAGATGTTCAATCATTTATGAAATGTTTCAAACCATAAATACACCACGACAATCGGACCCGGGCGATCCTAAGGATATCGGAATCGGACTGGATACGGAATCGGATCGTGGTATATTCGAATTCTACGCAAACGCAACAGCGCTTAGAGAGATTAATAAAATTAAAATGAAGAGCTATACAAAATCAAATAAATATACAAATTAATTAGAAGCCTTTAAGTCCGTGACCACCATGTTCATTTTGGCAAAAACAAATTTCTAAAATATTTAATATTAATTTTTCACTCAAAAAAACAACATAAAAATTTGACAAACACAAATACCTGTCCAAATTTTCATGTCAATTTTGTTTTTTGATTTTCCAGCCTACACTGTTTGCAATATTTTTTATGAAAATTATGCAAAAATATTTAAGGCTTTTTGGCTTTTTAATATTCATTTATTACATACTTATTTTATGCGTTAACAAGGTAGTTTGTTTACGAATTTTGTCAGTAAAATTAACATTAAATTTAAATTTCATATAAATTTTACTGAAAGATCGGTTATTCCCCATAAAAATATTTAAGATCTTACCATTGATTGATCAGTTTAGCATTACTGTCTGCAGGGTAATCTCGCGTAACTGTATAAAATTTTTTATTAATAATGTAGGAAGTGAAAATGAATAGTTGTACGATGGATTACGAACGCTTTTTGCTGAGGCAATTCTCGTCAGTGACGATTGCCCAGCACCGCACCGGTTCCGTATCGCTCTTTCATTGGCGCCATTCTGCTTCGCGCATTCGGAATTTGTTTTCTATTTTTCAAGCATAGCCATTTTCCACTTTGATTCCGTATCCAAATAATTCCGATTCCGTATTTCACACAGACTGATTCCGAATATACCGGATCCTTTCAATATTCGATCAACGGAAATTTGATACGTATCCAGACATCCTCTCAACATACTCCAACTCGTTTTCGGTATTGAACTTGAATAGAGTCTCTGGGTGGGAGAGTGGAGGCTGCACTAGTCGAGAGTCAGTGTCAGAGTGTGAAATACTTTATGTTACTAGAAATTGTTAAGTATCGGCAAAACTTCCTCAGATCATTATTAATTATATTGAATTTTTCCCCTCTTCATATAGTTTAATCCTTTCGTATCTTTTGATAATCTTATCTTAATCGGTGTATTCTTTACGCAACAATAGGTTATCAATATAAACTTTTATTGGGTGGATTAAAACAAGCTAAATAACATGCGGAATAGTACTCTTGTATGTAATATGCGAGTAGTGTGTGAATTTTGTGTATGTAGATTCTTTAATATGTGAATATTTTTTTCCATTTTGGAGTGAATAACAAAAAGATAGAAATAAGAAAAGGTAAGAATTTAGTTATTTTTGTCTATTTTGATGACTGAATTGATTTTCGTGATTTTTAAAGTGAATCTATTATGTTTTACACACTGACAGTAGGAACTGACATTTTATATAGGTACTACTTTTACTCATGGATAAATTTTATTTTATTGATTAACTTTTTGCGGTAGTAAACATCGCGTATATGGGTAGGGCAGAATATTTATAGTTGGTAATTATAGAGTTACCATAATTTTTATAAAATTTCGGTTCTTGTTTATTTTGGGCAGAAAAAGCCTAATATGAACCCAGATTTTGTCGCTTTCTCACCTTTTTTTTTTCAAATAAATTAAGCTAACCTAACCTTATTATAACCTCGAAAGTATCGAATTGTATGAAATACGTCTAAATAAATTCCATTTTGAAAAAGACGGTCCTTTTCAATTTAGAAATCATCTAAAACATAAATTTGATACTTTTCTTCTTGAACTAGGAGGTTAGGTTGGTGAGGTTAGAATAGGACAGGTTTAGCTTAATTTTAAAAAAAAAAGCGACAAAATTCTTCCTTCATATTTGGTTTTTGCAGCCCAAAATATGCAAGAATCCGAAACTTTTATTAAAATCGGTTATACTGGACATAACTCCATAATTACCAAATTTTACAATTAGTAGGTACCTACCTCCCAGCAAGCACGAAAACATCTCATATACGTTTCGAAACATAACATTGAGGACATTAAACCTCCCATGTGATGTACTTTTGATATCACATAGACATAGGTATATGTAACCTCCGAATTTCCGCAACAGGAGCTTTTTAGAGTATGTCAGTTAGATGTAAACAAATGATGTTTAATGGATGTTTCAGTGATACTATCGTAGGTATGTCATACTGCGACATACACGTTACATACCCAGAAGAACTTCTATCCTATATAATTTAGAGATATACTTGATATATCATTTCTCAACATTAAAAAGCCAATATTCAGATCTCCTTACTATATACAGGTAATGTAAAAATGTGATGTAACCATGCTGTAGATGCTAGAGGTTATTTAAATATAATCGTCTAACATAGCATCCATGTTATTATTTATATTTTCCCAAGATTTGCTCATATATTTTGTCATATATACAAGGTACTCCAAAAAATTGTATTGTTTGGGACGGAATACCATAGTTTATACTCAACACATAATTATTGTAGCTTTATAAAACATTTTTTCAACTTCCCAAGTAAAACTAAATATTAAAAAAAACATATATTCGAATCAATGAATAAAAAAGTTTCAACCACAACAATGTAGATAAAATCGGAGCACTTTTTTCCAACACCATTATACACTTGACAGGATTCATTTTGGAAGAAGAAACTTTGATTTATGAACAAAAATGTCGAATCATTTCTGTTGACTTCTGTTTGACTTCTTTATTAACATGGTTAACATGAAAACGATATTTGCAGAGCTAGGCATCATGAATCAAAACAGGATCGTACACATCTTGGATTGTACTAATTCTGTTTAGTTCAGATTACTTATATTAATAAATAGAAATGTGTTTC
>JARQZK010003911.1:0-31164 GCA_030704885.1 Cynegetis impunctata
TCAAATAGAACGACAGGTTTTCGAACTGACCATGAAATGTACTTTCCAATTACCTATCGAATGCTATGAGAATGTTCTATATCTAATGATTTTTAAGTATTTTCAATCAATACGCTAAAAATAAATTTTTTGCACAATTTGGTGTTTTTTATAATGAATCTAGTAACTATATGTCTGTAACAACCACAGACTATTTACTGAGTAGTTTGCAGATTTTGTTATTGCTATGGTGGTGTTCTTTTTGTAATTGTGGAAGATTGTTATTATTCGAATATTTTTGTTGTGCTTAATCAAACTAAAGAAGGGCTGAACAGAAAAACTTAATGAATAATTTGACATTTCTAAAGACCAGAGATAACAAGTTTCGGTATAACTTCCATTAAATGAATACAAAATTTTGCAAACCATGGATTTTTGGCGTGATCTATAAAAACGAGAAGACTTAGCTAAAGAAGTAAAAAACATTCCAATATCATTCGATAGACAAAAATGAATGGAAGAACAAAGTTAGTGATGGAGCATAGATGTGTGGGAGTAGTTCTTTCATCCTTTTTAAACCTTCAGGACAACGACTTGCGAATTTTTTTTGATGTCTGGGATTGTTCTCGAGGTGGAAGGAAACTATCAACATTTGGGTAAATTCATGCCATTATTTTTACATAGATATTTTTGTTTTCATCTATACATTTTTCCCGGTACATATTGGCATCTCGAGCGGCTCCCATCGAACCAAATAGGCTGAAATTTGGTATCAGAGGTTGTTTTCGAGGCAGAACTAAACTATCTTGTACTATATCTTGTTTTTTTTCGAGGGTGTTGAAAATTTGCTCAGTTTGCAGATTCAGGTATAGGGTTGACATTTGGTACGTATATTGAGTTCATTATAATTTCATTCACGGTTTGCGAATAAAGCGGGGTTTCTTCAGTATGCGATGCACTTAGAGAATTTTTTTTTTCAATAAAATAAATTATTTTCCAATTTCTATTTCGGTTTTGCTATTAAATCGTGATTTTTTAAATCATAATTTATTCCGCTCGAATTGCATCTCGACGCGATGCACTTCGCGAGGATAATACGACCGTAGTGACAGAGCTTTTCTGCTCACGCGTTTTTAGGGTTCCGTTCCCAAAGGGTTAAAAAGGGACCCTATTACTAAGACTTCGCTGTCTGTCCGTCCGTCTGTTGTCACCAGGCTGTATTTCAAGAACTGGGATAGCTAGACTGTTGAAATGTTTACAAATTCTGTATTTCTGTTGCCGCTATAACAACAAATACTGAAAACAAAATAAAATAAATATTCAAGGGGGGCTCCCATAAAACAAACACGAATTTTTTGCCCTTTTTTGCTCGATATTAATAATGGCAACAGGTAGGCACTTGAAATATTCACAAAAGATCCAGTTGCATTTTTACTTTAATAATGAATAATAAATTTGAAATAAAATAAATATTTAAGGGGGGCATAGTCAATGGTACTGAACCTTTCGTGTGCGAGTCCGACTCGCACTTGGTCGTTTTTCTAAAATATTTATCACTCCAAAATGTGATAACCCAGAGTTTCCCAAACTATGCGCGACGCCCTAGGGCGTCTTATAAAGTGAAAACCTACAAATATCGGAATTTCTGGAGTGGTGTATCTTAACATGATCATGTGTAAAATTAGCTGGTGATCGCAGAATATTCTTGCAAGTTGTCAAACCTTCTCGATCGTAAGGTATGATGGGACTAGACATGTCGATGTGCCTTTCGCGATAGATCTGGAATATTATGAAACATCTTTCGGAAAACACTCAAGCAGAAGTTGAATTGCCGCAATCTCTCTCTGCAAGCAGATAACAGTCTCCCTTTGAAATCAACGGACCAGGGCCGAGTCTGCCGCCCGGGTGCAAGAATTAAATTTGCCGCCCCCATAAAAATTAAAAAAAAAATAGGTTGTCGGTAAGGACGAGTTCATAATTTATTATTTTGAATAAACAGATAACAAATTTAATGGTGAAATAACAAAGATTTATTATCAAATAAACAAAAGAATAAAATAAAATACATTCAAAAAAAGAAACAAAAACAATTATTAAACCTATGTAAGTATTTAAACACTAAAAGCTACTTTTCTCGCCTTTTTAGTAGCAAATTCTTTAATTAAGTCGCCTACATCCAAGTTGTTGGATATATCTTCTTCAATACTTATTATGGCTAAATTTGAAAGTCTGAATTGACTCATATTAGATCTTAAATAGGTCTTGATTAGCTTTAATTTTGAAAATGACCGCTCTCCATGGGCAACAGTAACCGGCATTGTCAAAAATATTCGTAAAGCTACAAATAAATTGGGAAAGATGCCTTTTAAATCATTAACTACTAAATAAGTTAATATCTCTTTAGCTGACATATTATCTGTAGTAACAAGATAAATTGACAAAGTATCAATCTCATTGTAAAGATCAACTGCATTTATATCCATATTTTTTGTTGTCAGGTCAGTTAATTCAGTTTCCAATTTTTTACAATATTGCATTATCTCATTTTTAGTAAACGCATGTAAACTATTTAAAAAACCGAACGTTTTGTTATATTTGTTGAAATCTTGGAACCTTTCGTCTAGTTTTGATATTGCAATGTCGAGAATGTAGAAATAAAAATTAATTTTGAAATTTCGCTCTGGAGATTGGATAGGCTCATCTTTGTGTTCATAATCAAAAAATACTTTTTTTTTTCTTGGCCTTACTAATTCAACCGCTGGAAAACATATTTCGCAGTCTATTTCTTCCGCAATTTTTGTGGCTTCGTCAAGAATTTGGGTAAAACTATTTTCAGATCTAAGGTTGGTTAAAATATACTTTGATTTCTTTTAACATAACCACAGCTTTCCGGCAAAACAATAGTAGATCTTTGCATTATTTTGCTTACAACATTTATTTTTGATAAATATTGTACCAAATAACTAATGAACATATAAATTCAAAAGACTTTATTTTTTTATTAGGGACATTGCAGTAGTATTTTTTGTGTCATTGTCTCTAGATTCATCGGAATAAAGGGCAAAGAGAGCATCATAAATTTTTTCTAGTTCAAATCTAAGGGTTTTGATAGCATCAATTCGACTCTCCCAGCGGGTATCAGATAGCGGTTTTACTGTTAGCTTGGGAAGTTCTTTCATAAGAATACCCCATCGGTAGGTTGAGGCCGAAAAAAACACATATATTTCCTGAATAATATTAAAAGAAGTTTGTTACTTCAAGAGAGCATTTTGCAGCGTCATTTACGACTAAATTAAGGCTATGTGCCGCACAAGGTACGAAAAAGGCTCTAGGATTAATATCCAAGATCTTTTTTTGCAGACCATTGTGTTTACCTTTCATGTTGGCACCGTTATCGTAGCCCTGACCTCTCATATCACCAATATTGATATCAGCTTCTTCTAAATATTTTAATAAAAAGTCGGTTAAACCCTGACCAGTAGTATTTGTAACTGGACAAAATCCTAAAAAAGGCTCTCTGATTTCAACACATTTTGAATGCTCATTAATAAACACAAACCTAACAATAATTGATATCTGTTCTTGGTGACTAACATCAGGTGTACAGTCAAGAATTATAGAAAAATATTTGCATAATTTTAAGTTGTCAATAATATTTCTTTTTATTTTTTCTCCTATAAGAAAGATTAATTCATTTTGAATTTTATCACCCAAATAACTGGCCATTTGTTTGGTATTTTTTTGAACCTTATCAATGTGTTCGGCCATTACGTTATCAAATTTGGCAATTGTCTGAATAAGTTTCAAAAAATTGCCGTTACCTTTGTCAAAAAGTTTTTGATTGCTGCCCCTGAAAGCTAAATTTTGCTCAGCTAAAAACTGAATTACAGCTATAATTCTTTCTACAATAGATGTCCACCTCCTTTTTTCTATCTGAATTAAATTTTGGTTGAAAGAGTCAACCGTAATACCCTTTTCAATTGATCTTTTTAACTCAACCCATTTTTTAACACTTTCAAAATGTTCCCTTACTTGTTTTCGTGTCTTTCTAAGAATTGAGATAAATGTCGCCAGTCACAATACTCATTATGATGATCATTAACACTAGTTGCAGATATCTTAAATAAGTTACACCAATAACGATACTCTTAGAATTGGGATTTCGAATAATCAAGCTAAGTTCTAGGAACTTTTTCATTATTACTTATTGTTTTTTCAAAGTAGGGTGCGCTAAAAGATCTAGTTAAATTATTTACAGGATATGTCATATTTTTAACTGTACCGGTCCTATTTCAAAGAATTGTCATTCTAATATTATCTGTTAATACTTGAGGCCAATAGGCTGGGTCTTTTAAGAGTTCCTCATTCACCTCGTCATTCACCTTACCAACAGTTTCGGTTTGTATAATTGCCTGAGTATTCGTTGTAGCTTTATTCGGCGTGTTCTTTTCTATTACTTCGGTGTCGGTGTCTGAATCCGATTTATCTTCTTCGTGCAGCTCTTCCAATTCCAATGGTCCTTCTGCGTCCTCACTTGAATCAAAATGTGCAGCATCTTGGTGTTTGCTACTTGAAGGTTGTGGTTCCAGTGGTTCTTTGCTGGTCGTAGACGTAAAAAACTTTTTTAATGACCCAGCTAATCGTTTTTTATCTTCCTCTTTCTCCAACTTCCTTTTTCGGTATTGTGAACCAGAGAGTCTCTTTCGACCATCAGACATCTAAATCAAACAATAAAATTTCAAAATTCAAGTCAATAATAATATTATACCTAACCTAATTTTGAAACTTACCTTTCAGTTTTTACCAATACCAATATGAATCACAATATGCAACACTACTATTATAGAATAATAATAGAAATAAAGTCAAATAAATATTAAAATTTAACAAGCAACATCCATCAAACCGCCATAAGAGTCAATCAAATCCTAACTAACTTCCAATATTATCTTACTCTGACATTAGTTTTTAACAAGTGCAAGTGCCCGCTCGCGCTTCTGTAAATCCCCGGATTCCGTAATCGTGCGCAAAAATTCCCGAATCGATATATTAGTATACAGAGTTGCGGGTTGCCTAAACCAGAGGTAAATGAATATAAATTGCGGAGATACATTATTTTTGTGTATTGAAAAAATATTACAGAATTAAAAGTACTTTTGTCTTCCCAAAATCTCTGGCAACATTTTGATTTTTAGCTACTCCTGTGCAGAGTCAAAATGAAAGAAATTTTGTTGCAAAGTGGCTTTTTTATTTTTGAAATAGGTATATATTTTTTTATGATATTTTGCCGCCCTATGTTAGTGCCGCCCGGGTGCCATGCACCCCTTCCACCCCCGGCACGGCTCGGCCCTGCAACGGACAAACTATCAGCTCTCGTGATAAGCTCAAGTTATAGAGAAGATGATATCAAAGATTCTTTCTTAATATTTGACGTCAAATGCACTTAATCTTCCTCAAGATAAGAAAAACTTATTTCAAAGGCATATATCTCAACTCATTATTTGGTTTGAGAAATACTATAGACATGAAAATTTCGATAGATTTACAGAGATTCAAGATACATACAACACTCGTACCCCATCGAAATTTACTTCTGATGAAGAAGAGACTCTCATCGAGTTATCTGGCGTTAAAAGTTTGAAAGCTAAATTTGACTGCATGGCATTGACAGAATTTTAGATTTCAGTGAAAGAGGAATACTACCCACGTTGACGTGATAAAACCCAGTGGATTTATATCAAATTTTCGACAGTGTATCTGTGAAGAACTGAATTTTCGGAGGTCGATGTAATGAAAAGCAAGTGCAAAGTAAAAATTTACTTGAGAAGACAAATGAGGGTGGCCTTGCCCATCAATTTAATTCCAATTTTTGAGAAAATATGCAACGGTTTGAAGGCTCATTCATCAGATTAATTATCAATTAGTTTCATATTATTAAAGTAAAAATTAAAATATTAAATAATGAAAATATACAAGTTTTAGTTTCTTCAATATCTCTCACGATTAGTCATACTTCTACCTATTTAAATCAGGGTAGGGCGTCATAGAATCATTTCAATTAGAAAAGGGCGTCGCGTTTGGGAAGCCATGTAGTTAACATGTAGAGATGGTTAATTGAACCAGGTTAAGTGATTATTTATGCTGCCAGCGCAAGAACACAACTTTCATTCAAAAAGTCCAAACCTTCGAAAATATTTAGCGTGCAACACGACTTGAAATAAGGGCGCGGTTTTAACGCTGGGTTGTGTTGTCCTCCCAGCATAAGGCCGCGAAATGTCTCGACAATGCCACAGTCTCGCCCATTGTTTACTTACCTCTCCTCACCTCATTATTGGACGTTTGGTGCGAATAACATAATAATGCGAGAACGGTTGGTTCTATTACCTAATGGCCTATCACGGACACACAATTGAATTCGATAAGTGTTACTACACTAGAATGTGGATATTTATTATAGATCGATGAGCCCACGCCTGTGCTTGAGTCCGTACTTCATCATCGGATCTGAGGAAAGAGTTGCCTTTCTCTGATAGTTCATTTATGATGATCTTGAAATGTTATTGGTAGACTAACTACATAAAATTCAAGAATTTATATATTGAAATTTCTAAATTAATTACTAACATTGAATTCTCGCACATCACTTGGTGAAACATCATGAAGAATAAAGTATAAACTTTAAAATAAAACACACTTGGCTTATGTTTCACTATATAAAAATATTTAGATTCTGTATTTAGCAGTAAAGAATAGTCGACATGTTTCGAGTTATGAACTCATTATCAAGACTGACTACAGGAGAGTATTAAGTACATCCTGTTTTATAAAACAGACAAAAGCAAAGGTGAAAATCAATTTGTTCGTTTACAAGGGGTTATTTACTATTATGGGCGGAACTTATTTCGAGAATTTCAAGGTCAAGGCGCTTTCCTTTGTTACCTGAATGTAACAATTGGGTTTTGTTGAAATCCAGAAAATGATTAAATTTTATACAATGTTCGGAGAAGCCAGTGGTATTTTTATTTTGTAAAATTTACTTTTTATGTTCTTCAACACGAATGTTTATATTCCTTCCTGTTTGTCCAATATAGAAAGCAGGACATTCGTCGCAAAATATTTTGTAAATACCCCTGTTTTCTCCGATGTTAGATTTTTCTTTATTATTCACCAAGAATGACTTCAAGTTTCTTTTATTTGTACAAATTGTTTTAACGTTATTTTTAGATAGTCTGTTACAAAATTTGCCACTCAAATTCGGCTAAATACAGTATCTTAATATTTTTATATAGTGAAACATAAGCCAAGTGTGTTTTATTTTAAAGTTTATACATTTTTCTAAATTAATACATTGAAAAGGCTCATTCGATCCTATATACGAATATACGAAACTCAAAAAAAAATTCGAATCAAATCAAATCAAAATATGCTTTATTGTCTTTAAAAATTATACACTTTATTGACAAAGCTAAAAATATATGAACTAAACAATGTAAAACATAAAAATTAACACACATCAATCAAAAAATATACAAACTAAACAATGTAATACCTAGAAATAAAAACACATCACACCACATTTCCATACAAAATATATACAAACTTTACAATAGAACCGAGAGTGTCAAATCCTCCTCAATCGAAGCTGATGCCTGTGTTATTCAATTTGGTCATATCGATCAATCAATGCTCAGAATAGTAGTCCTCTACAGAGTAATAAGGTTTATCAAGAAAATGAGATTTTGTTCGTTTCCGAAAATTGGCCAAGGAAGTTATAGATTTCAATTCCTCTGCAAGGTGATTGTATATTTTCTTAGCATCAGGGCCGGCCTAAGGGGTGTGAGAAGTATGCAGCCGCACACTCAAGCCTTCTGGAGGGGCATTAAATTGACCAATTTTTAGAAACGGATTTAAATATTGGGCAGAAATATTTAAACTATACTCGCCGGCATATCATTGAAAGCTTGGACACTAAACAGCTGTACACTCCCCTCTACACCCCTCGCCCAGTGTCGTTGCCAGTTTGTGGAATGAAAAATTAATTCACACAACTAAAAATCCCAAGCTTCCAATGATTTGCCGCCGACTATTGGAGGAATTGTGTCTTAAAACTAGTACAGTTAAAATTCAAAGTAAAACCGAAGATCTACCCGGCTCCCCAATGAGTTCTGAAACACAGTAAGTCTGATGCCTTTAACCAAGGTCCAAGGTCAGTAGAACAGTCGTCTCGTGGCGGGACGAGGAAAGTGTTGTGACTTATTTTCCTGCCTTTCTTCCCCGGCTTTGATTTTCTAGCCAATTGGCGTCTGAAATTAAGATCGTAGCGCTGGAACGGCTAATATCGGTATGGGCCATTAACGGATGGCATGGGCCATTAACGGATTGTTTATATTGTTTGTAATGGTATTTACGTTCATTTCATTTTGAGTTTTCGAACGTTTAGCTTCGTAATTTGTGTTTATTTGGACTTCGTATTTTCCAGTGGTTCATTGTGTTTCGATTGAGGACAATATTATCTCTGTTCAACAGTAGATAATCTACCTACATCAAGTTGAAATTTACAGTTTTTATCATTGAACATGAAAATCAATAATAAAATAAAGGAGAGGACGAATAAATTAATTGATTAGAGGAACTATGTATACATCATGAAAAGGCAGTATGATAAAACACCTATTTATTTAAAAAGTAAAAAAAACTTTCAAAAGTTTCAAGAAAACATCTCTGACATGTCTACTTTCATTACCAACTGAAGAGGTCTTGAGTATAATGGACAAAACTAAGTACTTACCAGCAAAACTGAAAGAAACAACATGAAATAAAAGAAGAATTAACATGAATACTCTGCTTGAATGATTTGAACGTAATGAGTTATTATATTTTTTAAATTTTGTGCAATTTTCGGTTAGCTGAAAATTGCACATTATCAGTTGGTATAATTCAATATGGAAAAATCCACAAATTTACTGCTGGGAAAATAATTATTCTCAGTAAACTATGAAAAACAACTCTCTTATGTTCACAAGAACAATGAAGAGTTAAGCTTTCGTTAGTTTATTTGACATAATAGTGGTTATAGTACAAGGAAGAGTACTGAACATATCAAGTCAATCAATAATGAATCAAATTGTCATACACAAATTTAATGTTCTACAAGGCGCAAAAGTGCACAAAAACTGTGTTTTTGGACCTTAAATTTCAAAAAATTCCATATCCCCAGACCCCCCGGCAGGGGCATAAGATTTGAGTTTAGCACACTTGCAATTTTCGCCTTAGGCCGGCCCTGCTTAGCATTGTAAATGATGGACATTTTTGTCAATTCAGAGGAAGGAATAGGTAGGTGAACATGATGTCCCGAAGATCTGGTGGAATACCCGTGCTGTGACACCAAGGGTACGGCATGAAAATACTTATGAATCAAGCACACACATTCAAGTGAATATAAAGAAGGAATTGTTAAAATTCCATTTTTCTTGAAGTAAGGTTTGCAATGAGTCCTATTTTTCAGTACAAACAAGTAACGAATTGCTCCCTTCTGCAATTTGAGAATTGTGTCAAGTTGTGAAGAATTACATGAATCCCAGAAAGGAAGACCACAACGAAGATGAGATTCGAACATTGCAAAATAGGCAATTCTTCAGTTTGGTGTATGGATAAATACTAAAAACTGCAAAGTATCAAATCATGAAAAATATACAAGCTGACCATGTGCAATATAATATACTATTTATGTAGTATTTCAAATTGACCATGGTTAATATGTATATTTTTCATGATTCCATTTTGAATATATGCGTAAATCGCAACAAGTACTTCAGGAGCGCACTCTCGTGAGTATGTCCATAGTCTTTACAAAGCTCTATGTTAGGGTGCTTTGGAACCACATACGCCACAGTTTCAGAGAAGACATTTCATGTCAGGAAGTAATGTATTCTTCCGACAAGATTCTGCATTTTCGATCGAAGCGGTGAATTGTTGGTTTCCAATATCCTTAATGGAGGGCGCTCTGGGTTATTATCCAGTTAGTAACTCCGTCACGATTTGTATTGGGGAACAAGTAGAAATTTGTTAATTCACTCCGAGTCAAATAAGCTGCACTGATGAGATCTAATAAGATCGGAACAGCTGTATGCAGATTTTGAGTCGGGGCGACTTGACGATTAGGGGAGACCGGGTACAAAAGTAACATTTTGTACTTTCGCCTTGGTTTCTCGTTGGGTGTTATTATTTCGGTGATTTTGATATAGCCATACATAAATTCCGTTTATATTCTATACATTAGCATCTTAAATCACCTTATTATTGTGTTTTTCGCATGAATCACAGAAACTTTAAAAAAATTTGTCATTTGTTACTTTCGACCACGTTATTGGCGGGCCGAAAGTAACACGTTGTGGGTCGAAAGTAGCAGGGCAAAGGGGTTTGTTTGTAATGAATATGTTATGACAAATTTAATCAAACAAATATTTATTGGAAAATTCAGTGTCAGTCTTCTCTATTCAGACTCGCAATTATGGCACACATAAGTCATTGCCGCATTCAGTACCTATGAGACCACATTTTACATTCGAAACAATGTAAACTTTGCTCATTCAGTCGACTATATCTAAAAATTTTCTAAACAAACGAGGTAGAAGCAATCTTCGTAGTCAAATTTATAGTATTTCTAGCTTAAATTTTTGTTATATATCTATGCAATGTAACATGGCAGACGTTCAATTTTTTTTGCTATTGCTCTAATCTTTTCACCATCATTAGAATGCTCTTCAGCCGCTTTTCGATAGACTTCCATGTGGTGGTTATTATGCGTTGTCGCGGCATTTTGTTCAAATAAACACACACACATAAAAAGTTTACTTAGAGTAAATCAATACGGGGACAAAAGTAACATGTTACTTGTGTACCCATAGGGCTGCGTTACTTTTGTACCCTACAGCATTTTTGTTAGAACATGAAAGATAACCTTGAAACGGAACATGCTAGACAAAAACGAATTTAAGCACTGTAAAATCAATCTAATCGAGTATCTATATGCAAATATTCAGATTAATATCATCCCTTCAATACTACATAAACATTAAATAAGTAAACGTCAAAAAATTTACTTTTGATTTGTGAAATCACGTAGCGTCCTCTCACACGATCTAACAGTGCGTGGCGCGAGCGGCGATTGAATGCAACTGAAGGTAGCGCCACTGGCTATCACCTGATGGTGAAGTGGTGTTTTGACAATTCTTTAAACCTACAGAGCATTTGTTACTTTCGATCCGCCGTTACTTTTGTACCCGGTCTCCCCTACTATAATTCACTGTTGGATTGTAATGTAGAATTTTCGTTGGGGAATACATATAACCAGCTCGCTTTTGTTGATAATTTTTTTAATTATTGAATTATTTACCTTGTTGACTTTATATAGTAATAATTTGCGTATCTAAATAAGTTACAGATATATATGATAATAAAGAGAAATATTTTTGAAAATTAAATTGAAGATATATAGCTACAGTATTTAGGGAATTTTCAAATTGCATAATATTAACAAGAATACATCATTCGTTTATTCAATTTGATAAAAACTCTAGCATCCTAAAAACACATATATATATATATATATATATATATATATATATATATATATATATATATATATATATATATATATATATATATATATATATATATATATATATATATATATATATATATAATATAAGTAAAACTTAAGCCAAGTGTGTCAAAGTTTAAACTTTATTCTTGATGATGTTTCACCGAGTGATGTGCGGGAATTTAATCTCAGTTAATAAAATTGTACAAATATATTTAAAAACATATTTGAATATTATTTAATAGCTCAACACAATCCACATATTTTCAGTTCATTTTCAAATTTTTTATCGATTCATCATTTATACGCAAACAATATTCAATATTTTTCAATTGATGAAAAAAATTAATTGTGGATCACACTATAGATGAATTATATCAAGCTTCAATCCATTTTGCTTAGTTCAAAATCCGATCAGAAATTATATATTAAAGAAGAAATATTTATAAGTCCATTTTATATGTTCTTCTTGATCTATTCACATTTCAAGTACCTCGTGTGAATTGTTTTTTCACAATCCTTCACTTTTAACGACTTTATTACACTCCTCGAATGATATTTTCCCAACCATTAAAATCACATCCATGCTCTAATAATGAAGTCAAAATTGTATTATACATTTCCATTGAAAATTCGACATGGGTCTACTTGAAATCACCCAAACAACAATTGCATTATGCATCGCACGTACGATGTTCTTTGTTTTTTGCATCGCCTCTAAACAAGCTGATGTCATCAACCTTCACCTATTTGTCAATGTGCAATAGGCCATTTACCGTTTTATGATTATAAACAAAGGTTGATCAAATTGACCAGTGAGCTGTCATCTTAATTGTTTTGTTGTGTTGAACTATATATGTTGCGATAAAGTAGTAGACTATGAACATACGGCAAATTTCCATTTTACACATGAAAATAAATTTCATAGACTATTATAATTGATATGATATGATACGCTTATAACAATTAAGATCGTTATCCCTGAATTGTTTCAACGTTCTAGTAGTGGAATTTTGTTAGAAAATTGTTTTTTTTTATAGTGTATCTCTCGGGAAACGCGAAAGCTTATAACGCTTTCCAAGCTCCATGAGATGACTGAGTAGTTTATGCAAAATTTGAACTTCTATAAGTCATAGAAAACAGAAAAGAATTCTCAAGGTAGAGCGTTCAATAGATTTGGGGTTAGATTCAGAAACGCTTTTCTGAAGGATATTCTAGCATTTGGGAGGTGCACGGAAAATTGTTGTGTATTATTTACATACCTACTTTGTGTGAGCAGTGAATCGTGCTTCTGGTGTAATAAAGGTGCAATGAAAGAAGAGCACCTGCCTTTTAAATATCTTTAAAATAGACAAAAATCAGCAACCTTCTTTTAATTTTCGAGTGAATGAAGCTGATCGTCTAATGACGGATCGACCCACTGCTCGTTTTTGCAGTAGGTCGACTAAGTGCAAAAAGTGCATAGGTCAGAGCTCGAAGCACGAGAGCAGTATGTCAATGCTTATAAAAAAGCAATCACTCCTTTGGCGTAAACTAATTTTCTGCGCAGAAAATAATCCTAAATTTCTGTGCAGCTTATTTGGCAATTGCTGGGATGTGTTCGTGGTAGGTAGAATTGGAGTTAACACCAATTTCTAAAAGATGTAGTTTAATAGTTTGCTTAGTCATTTAGTTTTCTCAATAATAAGTGATGATCGACAAGAGAAGTTTTTTTTGAGGACTTTGTTATGATTGTCTTGTTGGCATTAAAAGCCTCCTAAAAGATATAATTTGATGTTTGGTTTAATCATTTAAATTGCCAGTAATAATTGATGATCAACGAGAGAACTTATCTATCTCGAGAACTTGGTTACATGTGCCTTGGTGGCATTAAAAGTCTCCTAAAAGATATAATTTAATGTTTGGCTTAATTATTTAGTTTTCCATTAATAATTTTTGGTCGACGAGAGGAATTTTTCTTGAGATCTTGGTTACTTGTGTCTTGGTGGCTTCAAAAGCCTCCTAAAAGGCATTTTTCAAACTTTGGCTGAATCATTTAGTTTCACATTGATAAGTTATGATTGATGAGAGGAATTTTTCTTGAGAACTTGGTTACATGTATCTTTGTGGCATTAAAAGCCTCCTAAAAGATATAGTTTAATGTTTCGCCTAATCATTTAGTTTTCCAATAATAATTGATGATCGACAAGAGAATTTTTTCTTGAGACCTTGGTTATATGTGTCTTGGTGGCATTGAAAACCTCCTCAAATATAAAGTTTAATGTTTCACCTAATCATTAATCAATAATAGTTGCTGATCGACAGGAGAAGTTTTTCTTGAGACCTTGGTTACATGTGCCTTGGGGGCATTTAAAGTCTCCTAAAAGATAAAACCTATTGTTTGGCTCAATCCATTAGTTTTCAAATAATAATTTATGATCGAGAAGAGATTCTTTTCTTGAGTCCTAGGTTACATGTGCCTTGGTGGTATTAAAAGTCTCCTAAAAGATAAAACCTATTGTTTGGCTCAATCCATTAGTTTTCAAATAATAATTTATGATCGACAAGAGAATGTTTTCTTGTGACCTTGGTTACATGTGTCTTGGTGGCGTTAAGAGCCTTCTTAAAGATATAGTTTAATGTTTCACCTAATCATTTAGTTTTCCAATAACAATTGATGATCGAAAAGGGAATTTTTTCTTGAGACCTTGGTTACATGTGCCTTGGTGGCATTAAAAGTATCCTAAAAGATAAAACCTATTGTTTGGCTCAATCCATTAGTTTTCAAATAATAATTTATGATCGACATAAGATTTTTTTCTTGAGACCTTGGTTACATGTGTCTTGGTGGCATTAAAAGCCTCCTAGAAGATATAGTTTGATGTTTTGCTTAATCATTCAGTTTTCCAATAATAATTGATGATCCACAAGAGAATTCTTTCTCGAGAACTTGGTTACATATATCTAGGTGGCATTAAAAGCCTCCTAAAAGATATAATTTAATTTTTGGCTTAATCAATTAGTTTTCCAATAATAATTGATGATCGATAAGAGAAGTTTTTCTTAAGAACTTGGTAACATGTGTCTTGGTAGCATTAAAAGTCACTAAATCATTAAATCCCCAGTTAAAAATGATCTTGAGGTCACAATTCATGTACTCAACTTGAGCATTCTCTTAAAAAACTCTTATTAGTGGTACTGTCGTTATCGAAACTCACAATTTTATTTCTAGTCACATGTAGGACATTATCAATGTATATGAAAAAAAGCGTTTGTGTCAAGATTAACCTCTGAGACACACCGGCTATGAAAGTATAATTTTGCAAGCGGCAGCATCGACGGCAAAACGTATTGCCTTTCATTGAGATAGCTCTCAATCAAGCTGCATAGTTTTCTAGTAGGATTTATATGGACAGATCATGATTTATACAGCAATAAATTAGGTCAAGAACTATTTAGAACATAAAATATTATCTCATGAGTTTTTAACGGCTGAGAGTGTGCGTTCGCATATCAATGATTCAGGTCTAATTAATAGTATTTTGTATTAACTGTTGTAGTATATCCAACTTTTCCTCTTTGAATCTAATACTGCAAGTGGACATATAATACAATTAACGATTCTGTTAAAATTTACATAGTAACTTGCACATTATGAAATAGTAGGATTTAACGAGTGTAATTTTTGAGAGAATATAACATGACCTACTTTTTTGTCTTTGAATCATATTCCAACAATCGAGAGGTAATTGATTTCCTGATATTACGATGCATAGTTTACTTTCACATTGTTCTACCACCGCTCATAAAAAATGTCAACACTTGAAAACATTATCAATAATATTTGTCCTTCTTATTCCATTAACATACTGGATGTTTGACGAACATGTCACTTCCTTCCTTTTTATACCATTGCTCATGATACTTTATATGGCTTCTCGCCAAATTTGATAGTTCTTTATATGCTGATCAAGCTTTCATTTATCCTTAAGGAGTGAAAATGTTTCCTAATCTTTACTAATTGCTGAAGGAATTTCCAATGATATATAATTCACTCAGTAAAGCTCAGTGAATATTCTAATTCAAATTTTTATCAGATCTCTATAATTCCAGTTATAAATATATGCAAAATTTTCCTACTCATTCATTTTAATTCAGAGATGGGCTACGTTTCTATCTTTCAGGGCCACATAAAGGGTACTGAACAGTATGAGGGCCGCCATACAAACCAATATATATATATATATATATATATATATATATATATATATATATATATATATATATATATATATATATATATATATATATATATATATTGTTGGGATTTTTTTGTGGTAATCGAGCTGGAAATCAACACAGCTAAAGAAAAGAAAACAAAACGATCCGTAGTGATTCTCTTGATGAAACTCTTGTAAAAGGCTCCAAAAATAGAGCCGAAACGTTGAGAAAATTAAATTAAATTTTAGTAGTCATTTAATATCTGTTATACTACGAAAAATCCCAACAATCTATAATACACACATACAAAACCAATCCAATAGATATATATATATATATATATATATATATATATATATATATATATATATATATATATATATATATATATATATATATATATATATATATATATATATATATATATAGTGAGATCAAAAAAGTTAGTTTGTTGATCTTTTTCTATTTCAAGTTCATCGAATTGCTTAAAAATTTTTCCACAGTTATATAAATCTACTAGGATTTTGAATAAAACATTTCATGCTAAATATTCAGTTGACTAATTTTGCAGGTGAAAAAGGTATTCGATAATGACAAGTATCAACTTACCAAATCCCAGACTTCTTCAAAAATATTTACCAGCTCTACATAACTTATAAATATGATTTTGTCCTTTTTCACACGAATATCCATTTTACAGTACGAAGTTGCTAAGTGTTCCAGGCATCGTATTATCCTTGATGCAAGGTTATTTAGAAGTATCGAGTTATTAGTGTCTAATTAAATTAAGTCGAAGTATAATAGCTGATTCACAATAATGATGATTTTCCAGTGAACGCCTCGGCAATATACTCCAGGAAAGCACTTGTTTAATAATTGAAAGAATCATTCAAATACGAGGGTCGTTCAATAAGTCCTTAGAAAATCCAAGAGATGGCGCTCGTCGTATCGGTAAAGATTTTTTTTCCGTCAGCAGCACTATCGATAGGAAAGCTGTCAAAATTTCAGCTCGATCCATGACGTAGGTCAATTTCTATCGTCGATTAAAGTCAACAACATTTGTTTATACATAACAATGGAGAAAAGCGAGTTCCGGGCTGTCATCAAACATTTCCATTTGAAAGGCTTAACGCCGAAAGAAATCAAAGCCGAGTTGGATGCAGTTCATGGCACATCTGCACCTGTGTTTGCGACAGTCTACAATTGGGTGAATGAATTTAAACGTGGCCGTTCATCCACAAAAGATGAACATCGTCCGGGAAGCCCAGTGGAGGTGTCTACTCCTGAAATCATCAATAAAATCCACGACCTGATTTTGAGCGATCGACGAATTAAAGTGCGCGAATTAGTTGAGGCCACAGGCATATCACAAGGTACAGTCGCTTCAATTTTGCATGAAAAATTGTCTGTGAAAAAACTTTCGGCAAGATGGGTACCGCGTTTGCTCTCAGAGGAGATTAAGCGCAATCGTGTGGTCATGTTGGCGCTCTTCCGTCGCAATCCTGCCGAATTCCTTCGTCGATATGTAACTGTGGACGAAACCTGGATCCACTACTACACTCCAGAAACGAAGAGACATCATCACAGTGGATTTTCAAGGGTGAGCGGGCTCCAAAGAAGGCGAAAACAGTGGCATCGGCCGGCAAGGTGATGGCCACAGTCTTTTGGGATACGCAGGGCATCATTTTCATCGACAACTTGGAAAAAGGAAAAACGATAACAGGGCCGTATTACGCGTCGTTATTGCAACGGTTGAGCGAGGAAATCGAAGAGAAACGTCCGCATTTGAAGAAGAAAAAAATCCTCTCGCATCAGGACAATGCGCGTGTGCACACCTGTGCTGTTTCCATGGCCAAAATTGTGGAATTGAAGATGAAATTGTTGCAGCATCCTGCTTATTCACCAGATCTGGCCCCAAGTGACTATTTCCTGTTTCCCAATCTGAAGAAATGGCTTGGCGGACGACGGTTCACTTCCAACGAGGACATCATTGCTCAAACGAATGATTATTTTGCAGAACTTCCGAAATCCTATTTTTTGGACGGCATAAAAAATTTGGAAAAACTTTTGGAAAAGTGTGTAGAGCTGAAAGGAGACTATGTTGAGAAATAAAAAAAATTTACCCTAAAAAACAGTGTTTTCCTATCTTTTTCTAAGGACTTATTGAACGACCCTCGTAGATTTATTGAAATCGAATACTATGATTACCATAATGCACCTGTTAATTTTCAATTAAATTCATTATGTTTATCTTCAGTATTCATAAGGAGTTTATCAAGTTGAAAATTTTAAAAAATACTCTAAACGTAAATAACGTTAGCTACACAGACATACTGACTAATTTTTGTGGACACAATTTGTAGATTTTGACTTCGATGGGCCGTAGTTCCAACAAGATTGAGCAACATGCCACTCAAGTCGTGAAACAATTTATATTTTGCACACTGAGTTTGATAACCGTGTAATTAGTCATTTTGTAGACATTAAGTGGCCAACACGCATCTGGGATTTGTTGCCGTTGGATTTTTTTGTGGGGATATGTAAAGGAACGTTTTACTATCTACAAACAATTGACGTAATGATTTGTTGAACTATTCTTCAAATAGAGCCACATACGATAGAACATAACCTGCTGAATTGAGTGAAAAGGATGGAGTACTGTGAAGGTAACCGTGATGGTTATTTAACAGAAATAATTTTCCATAAATGATCAGAAAGCGTTCTTCTTTAAATGAAGTAAAAGTTCTTCCGGATAATATAGAAGGACCACAATTTGCGAAAACGTAACATGTGCGTGTCGGGGCGCACGACAGAAATGATAACTTATACTAATCCAAGTTGAAATAATTAATATTGAAATATGGGGCCTAAGAGCTCTCACGAGATTGTAAATAAAAAAATGAAAAAAGCCAGGAGTCACCTCTGGGATTCGAACCCAGAAATACGGCACAACAGGGTTCAGTACTTAGACCACTAGGTCGTCAACGCAATGTCATGTTTAGACGCAAGAATATATATAACGAAAGGATAACGTATCGCCACGCTATATAATTGGATATAAACCTACAATACGTAGTCATTATTTCATGGAACAAATTTGTGAAGCTTTATCTCTTCATTTTCATTAAGCCATATCTGATTCCTGTCGTAATCTGTTCTTTATGCATATAACTTATACACAATTATTTCGATGTTTCACATCTGACGTTTTCGAGTTGCTTGTACATGAATTCATGAGTACATACTATGCATTGGCGATTGACGTGGCGGAGTGGGATCAGAAAGAGAAGGGATGAGAGAACGGAAAGAAAGAGGGAGAAACAGAAAGGTGTACAATATTCGCTTGTGTTAACTAAAAGCGTGACTTTTGTCAGTCAGCGTGAAGCGTCAGTCTATTTCCGTCACACTTTTAGTCTTGCATATTTTTCAGTTTGGCACCGCAGCGAAATCACTATCTCCCCCAAGCCTGCCGTAAGGATCTTCGTTCAAATAATAATAAATTGCCTTTATTTGACTGTCAATACAAACAATGGTTACAAGAGGCGAAGTCTAGCTACAACTACTCTAATCAACCTCATGTTCACAAATTTTCACAGAACATTAACAGAGGTCAAAAATTTACTAAAATGTACATCACATAAGTAAAAGTAATACCTACTGAACATAACTAGATTATTTTCAACGGTATTGGCGAACGCCCCCTACCGGTGTCGAATATCACTAACGTATGGGCCATAGATTGCTTTGTTTACATCTGTTTACGTGTATTTTATATGAGAAGTTGTCGAGTTTTAATTGTGTTTAATTTTGTTTGGGATCGTTTACAAACGTTCAGAAGAGAGGAATCACTATTGTTGTGTATCCTATTGTTCATTTTGGGCAAAAAAAACTCCGAATATAGATTAGATACCTTTCCGAAAGCTGGACAATTCAAAGTTGTATTCCAAACAAAGTTGGGAAACAAGGAAATGATGGACAGAAGAAAAGTGTGGATTCATAACTTGAAGATTGAAAAAAAGTGTCTGACAATAAGAGAGTTGTTCTTTACAGTTTACTGAGAATAATTATTTTCCCTGCAGTAAGTTTGTGGATTTTTCCATATAGAATTATACCAACTGATGATGTGCAATTTTCAGCTAACCGATCGGAATCTGAACCAGAGCCATCATCCAGAGATTCTAGATAATTGTATTTTCATTCATGTAACAACCAGAGATACTATTAAAATAATAATAATAAATAATGTTTATTTGCACAAAATAACAGTTTATCATAACATCAACAATATGAAATAAAACTTGACTCTATAGCTAGGTAAAAACTAAAATATTCAATTATATAACCAGGAAAACAGAGATTCTTGAAAAAAAACCAGACACTCAGAAGTCCACCGTACTTTTAGGAGAGCTGTTATACGACAGGAAAATTCAAAAAATATAATAACTCATTATGTTCAAACCATTCAAGCAGAGTATTCATGTTAATTCTTCTTTTAATTCATGTTGTTTCTTTCAGTTTTGTTGGTTAGTACTTAGTTTTGTCCATTATACTCAAAACCTATTCAGTTGGTAATGAAACTAGACATTTCAGAGATGTTTTCTTGAAACTTTTGAAATTTTTTTTACTTTTCAAATAAATAGGTGTTCTATCATACAGCCTTTTCATGATGTATACATAGTTCCTCTAACCAATTAATTTATTCGTCCTTTCCTTTAGTTTATTATTGATTTTCATGTTCAATTATAAAAACTCAGTGTAAATTTCAACTTGATGTAGGTAGGTTATCTACTGTTGAACAGAGATAATATTGTCCCCAATCGAAAAACAATGAACCACTGGAAAATACGAAGTCCAAAAAAACACAAATTACGAAGCTAAACCATTACCAAACAATTTAAACAAACCGTTAATGGCCCATAGAGTAGTACCGATATTAGCCTTTCCGGCGCTACGATCTTAATTTCAGACGCCAATAGTTTTGAAAGCAACTTCAAAATGAAGCCATCAGATGGCCTATCCTTTACATTGCAATTCCAGCACCGACCTCCATTAGAACTTGTTAAAGAAACATACATATCGATGGAATTTGAACCGAAACTAATGCGCTGTCCATCTTGCAATCACTTTATGCAAGTCATCTTCGTCACTTGTTCACGTGGCCTTCAATATGCAGATTCAAACATATTTTTCCTTCATTTTCCAAGCACTTTGTCTCAGTGCATCAGATACGAATCGAGACTGCTGGGCTTTGAATTACTTAAGGCCTTGCAATTATGCAATTTAGCGTCCGATGGAGAATGATTGGCGATCGTTTATTTTGAGATCTAACTCGAGGTAATTAAGATAAAGCTGAAAACAGGTGTTTCATCTCTAGTTACCTGTGCTAGTGATTATAATATGAGAGTATCTTATCCTGAAATGATAGCATAACTGGATCCACTCCGGAAAAAATGGTTATGAATATTTTTTGAGAGAGAAAAGTTTTAGTTATTTTCCAGAGGTTGTTTCGCAATCTAGATTTTGAAGTGAATTTTATAACAATTTGATTTATCATCACTTGAAAAATTGATGATTCATCAAATTAACCATCCAGTGACGTTAGTTTCATGAGTTTCGAAGACATGGAAGATAGAACACACCAATTGTCTGTGCACATTCCAACAGCCAGAACATCTGTCTAATAGAGAGCGTACCTAACAGCAAACCTATGAAACGCTCTATCCTCAGTAGTGTTTTCGATTTTATAGAATTTTGAGCAGTTTAAATCCAGCTATTCGATGAAATCATCTCAGAGCGCTTCAGAAGCGTTATATGCTTTCGCTTTCCCCGAGAGTTGATCCTAAAGAATAGATTTATTCGCAAGCTCATCAGTTTGATTGAATTCATATTACAAATGATTTCGTTCGACCATTCAAGTTATATTCAGTTCTATTTAACTTCGCAAGTAGAAATTCTCAGTAGTTAATCAAGTGGTGCTCAACCTGTGGTACGCGAACCCCTAGGAGGCCCAAGTGTTGCCAGGGGGTTCGCGAAAAGATAAAGAGCAATGGCGAAACTTTATAAATAAAATATTTCTTTCAATTTAGCAACCTCGGTACCGACAAAAAAGCAAAACTCAATGAGCGAAAATAGGGTATGCCAGAAAAAGAAACAATCATTAACCTTTCTACTGACAGTACGTAGAAATCTGATTTTAAAAGAAAGACTCTCGTCAAATTTTGGTAAGATATCACCAAAGTCTTTCTGACCTAGCAATCAAGGTCTTCGAGAAGACGAGTGGAGACAAGCAGGGACAGAGAATGATCATTAGATACAGAAAAGAACTCCTTGTTTTGATTATGAACAAAATTAAAAGACATTAATGAACAAGTGACCTATGAATATGCTATTCCTCAAATAGATAAACACTTTCTACAATTCGATTCAATTCAAAAAAGAAGTAGAAAACGAAAACGGTACCTTGAACTTCTTAGACGTTCAGATTGATAGAAATTTGAATTCTCTTACTTTCAACATTTATAGAAAACCAACCTTCACAGATACTTCGATTCACAGCGACATAAAACATTAAAATAAAACTCAGTGCTTATCATTCATTCATACATATTCCATTATCGGAAACAAATTTTCAAACTAAAGTTGATAAAATTAAATTATTAGCCATCAATAATGGTTACAATGAAACTCTTATCGATAAGCTCATTGGGAAAAAACGAATAAAGAGTCTGTTGCATTCAATATACCCCACACAAACTATTAATGAAGAACAAAAATACTTCCCAATAAATTATGTGCCTAATTTGAGTAGCAAAATTTGTAACAGACTATCGAAAAATAACGTTAAAACAATTTGAACAAATAAAAGAAACTTGAAGTCCTTCTTGGTCAATAATAAAGAAAAATCTAACATCGGAGAAAACAGTGGTGTTTACAAAATATTCTGCGTCGAATGTCCTGCTTTCTATATTGCACAAACAGGAAGGAATATAAACATTCGTGTTGAAGAACATGAAAAGTCAATTTTACAAAATAAAAATACTATTGGATTTCTCTAATTGTTGCACTCAGGTAACAAAGGAAAGCGCCTTGACCTTTTTGAAATTCTCGAAATAAGTTCCGTCCATAATAGTAAATTACCCCTTGTAAACGAATGTAATACTCTCCTGTAGTCAGTCTTGATAATGAGTTCATGACTCGAAACATGTCGACTATCCTATACTGCTAAATACAGTATCTAAATATTTTTATATTGTGAAACTTAAACCAAGTGTGTTTTATTTCTAAAGTTCAAACTTTATTCAATATGCATTTTTGAAAGGTGGTTTCTATTGTGTTTGTTCTGAAACAATTTAATACAGTAGATTTTACAGATATTTATCAGCATTTCTTCATCACACGAAATATGACCTTTGTAAATTCATTTTTTCAAGCTAGGAGGACTCATAAGGATTCTATCCTAGGGGATACAATTAGTGAACATATATTTTCAAGGGGTACGAGACGAGAAAAAGGTTGAGAACCACTGATCTAGAACATCTCAATCTTTCCCATTAATTGAAGACACTCTCGCTCTCACTAACAACATTTCGATTTACTTTCCGTCTTCTAAGTCATACAAGAGAGTGAATCTACAAGGCTGGGTCATGTCGCCGCGACGTATCTAGGACGGGAAACGCCGCACACAGGTGGAACAATGCACCGTGATGTAACCGCTTTCCGCTTCACCCATAGCTCGATGCCTGCCGGCGGCAGCGACGGCCTGTAGTCCTCCCACCGCGTACAGCGCAAAAAGTAAATAGATCTGTGCAGCGCCAGTCCTATTCCGAACTCGGGGAAAATCGCGTCGGAAAAGCGAAAACCCTTCGAGGGTGGCCGTCGAGTTTACCTGATTCGATACGCTCTATAATTTAAGTGCAACTACTTTCAATTGACTGTTTTGTCTTCTGGTTGTTAAACTGTGATTAGTTCGTTTATTGCTTATGGTGAAAAATAAGTTCCTTCTGGATATTTTACTAGTGATTCGTTGTTCGTTCAGAAGTTTGAGAGTTGTGACACGGTTTCCGGGGTTATAACTATGAAAAAATTGAAAATTGATTAATTTTTATAGTTCTATAGTGGTTAGCAATTACTAGATACTCTAGGTGATTATAATACGCGTTTATATTCTGAAATTGCGATATCGTAGTATTTTCGAATGTGCAAAGTTGATGTGTAATATAAAGATTATACAAAAACGGTAAAGACATTTATATATATATATATATATATATAAAAATATATATATATATATATATATATATATATATATATAAATATATATATATATATATATATATATATATATATATATATATATATATATATATATATATATATATATATAATAATAGAGCTAGGAGAAAACTCGTTGGGTATGCAGCATGCAGGAAGTATACTCTTATAACACTTACTTCAATATTTCGACATATATATATATATATATATATATATATATATATATAAAGAGAGAGAGAGAGAGAGAGAGAGATAGAGGGTTTGTTAAATGGAGGCAAAGTAGCATATTTCAGAGGTTAATTATATGAATTTAAAAAATCTGACCAAGCTTTTTTAGTTCTGGAGTTATACAGGAAAAATCGAAAATTTCGAAATTCTTCTTTTGCATATATCTTTTCATTTTACGAAGATTTTTTCAAAATTTTGCCACTTTTCCATGGCAACTTTTTGTAGCCTTTTCAAATATCTGAACAAAATATATATAGGGTATCGTACATTGGGCTACCCTCAACTTTTAATTTTCAAATACGCCCCTGTATATTTTATTGCATTTTTTTAAATGCCTAGAGTCATGTTTCATATTGGCGTTATATTTTTATCTAAATCATAAAGTGTTTAGGAAATATTGAACTATTTTTTGATAATTTTTTTCAATTACAGCTGGAATTTAAAACAAATGTTGAAATTTTACTGGTAATAGTTCAATATTTCCAAAACACTCTATAACTCAGATGAAAATACTACGACAATATAAAACATGACTCTTGACATTCAAAAAAATGCAATAAAAAATACAGGTTCGTATTTGAAAACTAAAAGTTGAGGGTGGCCTAATTTATACTAGGATTTTTATTCTGATATTTGGATAGCTTACAAAAAGTTGCAACGGCAAAGTGACAATTTGTATATATATATTATATATATATATATATATATATATATATATATATATAAATATATATATATATATATATATATATATATATATTATATATATATATATATATATATATATATATATATATATATATATATATATATATATATCAATATATATATATATATATATATATATATATATATATATATATATATATATATATATATATATATATATATATATATATATATATATATATATATAATATATATATATATATATATATATATATATATATTTATATATATATATATATATATAGAAAGTAACGGAGTAATAGTCGTTAAGAACAATATTCTTCCTAAATTTAGGGTATTCCGACTAAAAAAAGGGGGCGTCTCCAATAACCAGTCAATCTGTACTAAAGGCTCTATATTTCGTCTACTATTGCAGACATCATCAGGAGCTAACTATAAAAAATTACAAAGTTGAAACATCAAGAAAACTGTACACAGAGTAGACTTACGATACTATGACTTTAGCTGGTAACTCCAGAAAAAACAAGGCTCTCTCCACATTGTTTTGTTTGTAATACAATGACATGTTAACTTTGGCGACACAAAAGGTACAATCCATAATTTCACACACTACTAATAATGAACAAGATCGTGTCATGTATGCCAAGTTGCCTTACATAAAGGAACTAACTTTTGAATTAACAAAATTGTTCAGAAAATTCACCAATGTTAAAATAGGTAGATACAACTTGGTTGTTGCTAAATCATTTTACAAGAGTGCTAAAGACAAACTGAAACCTGAAAATATGAAGAATGTAATATATCAACTTAATTGTAAACATTGTCCTCTGGTATACATTGGCCAAACCTCTCAGGCCCTGGGGAGGAGGTTAGCACTTCACAAAAGTGACTCTAGACTCAGACCGGATAGATGTGCATTGGGACAACATGTAAGTAACATGGGTCATATAGTTGATTTTGAAAATCCAAAAATTTTAGAACAGGAAAACAATCACTATAAAAGATTGTTCTTGGAAATGTGACATTAATAATAACATCACAATGAACACAAAGTCAGACACAAATAATCTGAGTTCAGTTTATAGTTTCCTAATGGCTTGTGATAAAAATAAAAACAATAGAGTCTCGGATGTTTGGTGCGGATCTCCCCCTCAGTACATTGTTTGATTGAAAAATTTTTTTTTTCCTTATAATTTTTTCTTATAATTTTTATATAATAATTTTTCTTATAGAGAAAAGAATTGTTTATATAGTTTTGTTAATATTATATACCTTATCATGTCTGTAATTTCTATGAATGGTCATAATGTTGTGGATTTCAATGTTGGATTTTGATTCATGTCTCCTTTGCTTTGAGAAAATTGATGTAATTTTTGTCTTACTAACTTGATCCATTTCTCCTGTTTTTTTTCTCAAGTTACAGTTTATAAAATTGAATGTCTCTACTTTAGATATACAAATAATTTCTGTGTAATTTTCTGTGTTATTTTTTGGCCAAATGATGTTTTAAATATGTCCAAAAAGGCGAGAAGAAGAAGAGTAGTATTTTCTGTAAATTTAATTGTCACTCGCTGAGTAATGCGCATAATAGATCTATAGAAAAGATGGCTGTTGGAGTAAGATCTTAGATGGTGGGGAATCTTTTTCTTCCAATTTTTATTATAGATTGTACCTTTTGTGTCGCCAAAGTTAACATGTCATTGTATTACAAACAAAACAATGTGGAGAGAGCCTTGTTTTTCTGGAGTTACCAGCTAAAGTCGTAGTATCGTAAGTCTACTCTGTGTACTGTTTTCTTGATGTTTCAACTTTGTAATTTTCATAGTTAGCTCCTGATGATGTCTGCAATAGTAGACGAAATATAGAGCCTTTAGTACAGATTGACTGGTTATTGGAGACGCCCCCTTTTTTTAGTCGGAATACCCTAAATTTAGAAAGAATATATATATATATATATATATATATATATATATATATATATATATATATATTATATATATAATATATATATATATATATAATATATCGATATGCTGCGAATACAATAAGATATATATTATATATATATATATATATATATATATATATATATATATATATATATATATATCTTATTGTATTCGCAGCATATCGAAAACTCTTTCATTAGTTATTTCACAGAAAAAAGATACTTTTCACATACAGTAAAAGGTATCACCATTTTTGAAAATATAGAAAACTATGACCTGCAGGTTGAAAATTTTTCAAACTACTTTTCAATAAATGGTTCATAACCTTTACGTTTTCTCAACCTCTTGAGGATGCATTAAACTAATCGATATATGAAAAACAATTTTATATGATCGTTAACTTAAATACGGTACTATTATTTTAATTATTAAAAGATAAGTTCATAACATCAATTAACAAGAATAGAAGGCTCTCCATCAATGAAATTAGTGACTGCCATGGCTCCAAGCTTAGTATTTATGTGTATTTATCACTGCTCTAAATCTTAGCAATCATTTATTATATCCAAAACTATTTCGAGATATAGTAGATTTGTATATTGTTAAGCATAAAAATAATTTACTGTTAAGTTAAACTTATAGTTACTGACAGAGCTCAGATATGAATGGAAAGTTTCGATATATTTGGATGTATTTTACTTTTACATTACTTTCTTCTTCAAATACATATAAATACTATTGATCAATCACTCAACAATAACAAACTAATTATAAAACCATTCAATAAAGCTTTCACATTGAATCGTTTCTTCTATATTGCAAATATATATATATATGGCAATATATTTTTCTATGATTATTCACATCACACTTGATAAAATCTTTATTTTCCACTGACTATTAAGAAAATTATAAACGAACCTCTATTTAAAATATAGCATTCTCAGTAGTATATTTTGTTCATCAAATGTTTTTCACACATTTTCAATATTGAGTATTATCTCATTTCAAAGAACTATTTTTGTTGTTGTATAGTGACATATATATATATATATATATATATATATATATATATATATATATATATATATATATATATATATATATATATATATATATATATATATATATATATATAAGGTGATTAATAAATATGTGTAAATATTTCAACGGGAAAATTTTGAGCTAAAAATATTAAGATCTAACCCAATTTGCTTATACAAAATATTTCTTCTTACTGATATACTGGGTGTTTCATTACTTTCATGCTGCTTGATATTTCTTTATGATATTTGGCAGTAAGTTAAAGTAGTTTGGGACACATCAAATGATAGTAAAGAAGACATAAAAGTACATAAAAATCAAAAGAATTGTGCAGCCTTATCTTCAACGTTAAATATCTCGATAAATAGTGGCTCTAGCGTTACGAAAAAAGGAGTGCCTCATTTATAGAGAATTTATTGGAGAATCAAAAAATGATACTAAAATGACAATTCTGCCAGTGGCGTAGAATTTAGGAAACGAAAACTCTTCCCATGCCCCTGCCGTACACCACTGGTGATAGCGAGAAAGTCTTCTTTACTATTATTTGATGTGTCTCAAACTACCTTAACTTACTGCTAAATATCATGAAGAAATGTCAAGCAGTATTAAAGTAATGAACAAAATAAATTTTTAATAATCTAAATGAAACACCTTGTAAATCAGTAAGGAGAAATATTTTGTATAAGCAAATTGGGTTAGATCTTCATATTTTGAGCTCAAAATTTTCCCGTTAAAATATTTACACATATTAATGAATCACTCTGTATATATATATATATATATATATATATATATATATATATATATATATACATAATTGTATATATATATATATATATATATACGTATTAAAAGTCTATTAAAAACTAACTGGATTAAAAACTATACATACTTATCGACTGTAATAATTTCATTATTTTCAAAATAATTATGATTTACATTTACCTAAGTGTAACCCCATTAAATTAGGTAAGCATTTCGTTATAATTTCGAGATACATAATAGTTATTTATGTACCAAGTGCGTTATATAGATCTTAACGCCCGGAATGTTGTCCGATGAGCGTTGAGATCTAGTAACTCACGTGGTGCATACAAGATTTTATTTTTCACGAAAAAATTATTTTATTATAATGAAAAATCGATTTTAAAATCGGTTCATTGCTCCTATACTTTCCATTTTCCTTCTCATAGTAGGCATGTCATTTGTTGATATTTTGACGTTTGTGAATATTTTTGTCGTCATATTTCATTGCTGCTTTCTTTGTGTAGTCTTATAGAAATAATGTAAATGAAAATGAATTTACCCAACAATATCATAGAAAATGCAGCCAAACCTGCGAATAATTCATTGCCGGAGAAATCCAGAGTCGTATACGACAAGGATTATGAAGTATTTAATCAATGGAAGTTGCTTCATTTCTCCTCGTACAATTAGCGGGCGTTATGATCCATTATGCCCACTCATTACGCCCTAGGGCATAATGAGAGTATTTATAGCAACCGTATCTAAGGTAAAATCAACAAATAATATACAAGTGAAAATGAAATATTTATTCGTTACTTCCAAGGTAGATCTTTCAGATGAAAGAAATAGGAACACATACTTCAAATTTCAAAAATAATATTCAATTTACAAGTTGAATAAGTACCATAATCAATAGTAACTTTGAATATAGGAAGCAATCACAAACTTACTCATCCGATTTCAAATTTTCTTCACCAATACCGTTTTTTTGTCGACTTTTGTTGCAAAATCGTTCGCCACGAAAAGTCTTTCCATTTTAACGGGATTAAGCCCTTAAAGGCCATTCTGAACACTGATGAAAAAACTTTTGAAATAGGAAGAATAGTATCGTTGGTGTCAGCGGGGAATGAAGGGCAAACTGTCTAAGTCTACGACAAAGGAAGCCGCACGACGCAGCGGACGAAGACGCGTGCAAAGCTCGTTATAAATATAGCATCGAGCTTCCTTAGCTCATCTTTTATTCAACTTCAATGGATTTAAACGAAAATTGAGTGTTGAATGGTACCTATTCCATTAATAATAGCATTTTGTGTTCTCCGTTCGAATATTCAGTGTAATACGTCACATCAAGTTCCAAGGTAAATATGTCTATTAATATACCTAAATAGGAAGTATGAAAGAGTATCGGATTACGCACATAAAGGAAATTATAGACGACATAACAATACGAAATTATTCATAGTATTCAGTCTTAGAAATGGTAGCTACAGATATCGATTTCTGCAGAAAAAACATGTTTCAATATCATGTATGACACTGATCTGAATACCAAACAGATATGGGTTCTATATAGAACAAGAGAAACTAAACCATTTTCTTGTATTTGTAGTAATCTTACAGTGGAAAGTTAAACGAGATACAGGTTTGATTGAGGTTATATCATTAATTTAGTAGTTTCTAAAGTGAATTGAATCGAATCTAGGAAAATTGGTTTTTCAATTTAAACTAGAATGGCAGCTCATGAAAATGCCACCTACTCAATTTAAAATGAAATTATTGCTTCCATTAATTAAAAGTGATCAAAGTAATTAAACACTATGAGTTATATGACCTCGTTGTATAATACTTGATATTTGAAAGTGCGTAGATTATTACAGGAGTATTGGAAAAAAATCGAAAAAAGCCATAACAATAGATAATTCATTATTCAGAAAATATACAATATAAATAAGTTGAATTATTTCCAATATGGGATAAGAACAATATTTCAGGTATTAACAACATAAATTAATTATCATTCAGTATATATATACAATGTTAAATTTCTGTAAAATAAATCATAGAACGTGAGAAATAAAGTGAACAAGGTTTTCTTGAATTGGAAACTAATGCGGTAATTTTGTGATAATAAATGATGGATGGAAATTCATCATGACCCTCGGTTACGAGGTAATTTACCTTTACATTTCTCTTTTGATTGAGCATTGTTTGATAATTCTTCAAATATGGGACATGACTTAAATGACTTAAAACATTAAATTGGATATATATATATATATATATAAAGGTTGTTGTGGATGTCCTTAAAATTTTTCATTTGGTTTTCTGAAATGTGTGACATTATATCAAACAATAGGACAAATTTTTAACGACCTAAAACATGAAAATGGTTGTTTGAACTATAAATACGTGCGTTCGCAGATTTCGTTATAGTTATTAACGTAACAAGGC
>JARQZK010003912.1:0-30821 GCA_030704885.1 Cynegetis impunctata
AAAATGGTCAACTATTTCAATGGACTCTGTATTCTCAACCAAAAAATCAGCATTGAAATCACCAGCAACAATAATATTGATTCCAATATTGAACTTGTTATAAACACTGGGGCCTGTAATATACTATTAAGGCCAAGTTTTGACCTAGTATATATATTCCATTTATTTCATTGAACATTTCAACCGAACAATGATTTATCTCCTCAATAATTTCATATTGTATTTCAGTTTTCACATAGATACAAACACCGCCGTGATTCCTTATTTTTCTTGCAAAGCAGGTAGCAAGTTTATATTGTCTTAAATTGAATAAGTTAAAATTCTGGGTTGACATCCAATGTTCACTTACACATAATATATCAATTTTGAGCATACTGATAATCATTTCAAGAGCTTCTGATTTGTTAGTTAACCCTTGTACATTGAGGTGCATAATCTTCAGTTTCTCACAATTTTTATGCCCATCTAAGTTTTCATTTGTTCGGAAGTACCACTCTTTAAAAAATGGTGTCCAATTTTGAAGTTAAATCTGCTGAATGCTACGCCATTCGGCCAAAATTTTGTTTCGTAAACCGTGTCCTTATATTGGTTTTCTACCCCAACTAGAAAACATTTATTATTCTGAGATTGATTTTTTGTAGATAGTTCTTTAACTGATATTGCTGATAATTGGGTGCCTGTTCTTTCCTGAATATATTTCTGGATGGTAGATACATCGACGTTGTCTCTGACTTTTGACAAAAATAACCAAATTTTCTTTTCTTCTGGTCTTTTAGACTTCCCCTCAAAGAAATATTTATTGTTGCCTTTATCTCCTTCGCCTATCAATGCTTTTTGTTTGGATATCTTCCTTCGTACTACAGTAAACCCGCTTTGTTCATCTCTTTGACGAGGATTTGGTAGATTTATAATCTCTTGTTTTTCCTGATGCTTTTGTTCTTCGATTGCAGCATTCACCATTTGCCTAGTAATTATATTCTTCTTCGTGGTAGGTAAAGTATTTGACACATGTTGTAGTTCATTAGATTCCGTTCTGTTTACATTGTTTGAGATATATTTGTCCTTGGTCACCGGTGGTTTCACCGATGTTTGTGCTACGTTATCGTCCCATTGAGAAGCATGTGCTGGAGCGATTTTATTTTGAATATTATTCTTCAATTAAAATGAACAACTGCAACTCTGTGATTGTTTATCAACCTTCAACTTAATCTCAGATAACTCAAGTTTTTCAGATAAAAGTTTCACATTCAATTCCAAGGCAACATTTCTACCTTCCATTTCCTGTATTATACGTCTCAGTAGTTGATTTTTTTACGAAGCGTTTCCACTTCCTGAGTTTCGATTTCCCCGGCCATCACCTCTTCCAGCATGCACTCATGGTCTGAATTTTGAGTTCTAGCTATCGGAAAGCACCCCGGGTGATAAATTTGATTGCACTTGATGCACGATGCCTTCTTACTCACTATCACTCATTTACAGTGTTTATAATTACAAAATATCTGTTCCAGATTACTTTTATTTTCACCGACATTACTCTCGTTCTTAGTCGCCATTTTATATATATATATATATATATATATATATAAAAATATATATATAATTATATATATTTATATATATATATATATATATATATATATATATATATATATATAATATATATATATATATATATATATATATATATATATATATATATATATATTATATATATATATATATATATATATATATATATATATAATATATATATATATATATACAGTAGCGTAGATAGCTTTTTGCGATAGGGGGGGATTTGACTTTGTGTAACATTCCATAAGTTTTTCGCCTAAAGAAAATAATCTTTCATGTAGTACAAAATAAGCAGAAAAAAATTTTTAAGCTTAACATGCCTTGACGACTCAAACATATCCTCCACACTTCCAACTAACGAGAACAGCAGGTGTGGCTTATCAGTTTTGATTAATTTATCAGCTGCTTTGTCAACTTCGTATGAATCATGCTTGAAAAACACCGAAAATCTTTTTAATATATTTAGTCTAGTCAAGGAGGAATCGTTAGCCCAGCGGTGAGATGTATCGCTTGTAAACAGAGGATTGTGGGTTCGAGTTCCACCTTGCTTATAGTGTTGTCTATGTCCGGAATTTAGTGGTTCAAAAATTAATCTGTTGGGCAATGACTTAGATTCAAGCCCATTGGCCGTTCGGAACCGGCGTTAATCTGTAGGTTCCTGGAGTTAATAAAAATAGTCAAGTCAAGAGGTGCTTTTTTGTTCCTATTTTTCAGCAGTTTCGGAAGAATAAAAGCAAAGTGTCATTCGATTTGGAGTAGTATGTAGATGTTTCTTGAGAAAATTCGCAAGCGAAAACTGTGAAAGTTATAAACAATATATCTAATAAAAATGGGGGATTGGTTTTTTACCAATATTCCAAAAAATAATTGAGATATTCGAAATCTTAAGATAGATTCAAAAAGAAGAAGAAATTCCCCAAAAAAAACTCAACTTTCAGAACTGTAGAATCAATATTCAAAATTTTCTAGAGGTAAGAATACGGCTGAAAAGGGGTGACCATATCAAATATGAAAAGTTACTGAATCGGTGAATGAACAATAACCCGGCGATAATGGAAATTTTTCTATTAGTTATGCAATAGTTGATTGACAATTTTTTGGTGCTTGAACATGAAAACTGCGATAACTGTTCAAGTATAGTTCTGAGATTTTATCATTCTTGGAGCTATTAAAGTAAATCCCTGTTGAAAAAATAAAAAATTTCAATTTTTCAGTTTTTTACCAACAATTTATGTAGTTTTGCAAAATCAGAATGAAATTTTTTTAAAAACATTTGATGATCCGTTTTTTATTATCGGAAGCTACATGGAAATGGTTGTTTTCAATGTTCATCTCCTATTGTTTGAAAAATTGTTATAAATAAATGCGTTGTTTATAAGAGAATCAGAAAAAAACAGTTTTGATAAGAGTGTTTAATTTTGCAACTAAGTAAATTGTTAATAAAAAATTGAAAAATCGAATTTTTTAACGGAAACCTATTCTGAGGTCCTTCGAAACTAGCTCCAAGAAAGAAAAAAAAACAGATTTATAATTTAACAGTTAACACACTTGCAATGTTCTTGTTCAAGCAGCAAAGAACTATTGCATAATTAATGCGCGAAAAATAAAGACAAAAATTTGTTGTCGCTGGATTATTGTTTATTTACCTATCCAGTTAGAACCTGAAATTTTTCATTCCTCAATTTTGATATTTAATATAATTAAATAATGTTTATTGTTGAAGTGTCCCAAATGGGCGTGACTTTCGCAAGCCAGATTACCTAATCTACCTAATCAAATACGTACATATATACGAAGACTTTTATTCAGTTCTATTATCCCCCTATCTACGCCACTGTATATATATGAAGACATAGTTTCTCATGTTTGATTTATTCAATATTATCCTAGTATTGAAAATCATATATATATATATATATATATATATATATATATATATATATATATATATATATATATATATATATATATATATATATATATAAGTGCTAATTGAAAAATCTTTGATATTCACAAATGATACAAACTATTTGAAAATAACTATTTTTTAAATAACTATGTATGTTATCTGATATCCAAATCTACGAAGACGGCCTCCTATATACCAAAGAATTTCAGTTCCCCGGCAGACCTATATATCATATAATTTCAATCTCTTGAACATACATGAAGAGTCCTGGGGGACCCAGTGCCCCATGAAGAATCCTGGGGGCCCCATACAAATTTCAGCCTCCATGAAGACTCCCGAGGGCCTCATTCTTATATATTATATAATTTCAATCTCCTGAACCCACATGAAGGCTCCTGGGGGTTCACATGAAGACTCCTGGAGCCTCAGTGCGTCTATGAAGAACCCCTGAGGGTCTCATTAAAAATTTAAGTTCTCTGGGCCCCCATATATATATATATATATATATATATATATATATATATATATATATATATATTATATATATATATATATATATATATATATATATATATATATATATATATATATACATATATATATATATATATATATATATATATATATATATATATATATATATATATATATATATATATACAGGGTGATTCATTAAGGGTGGCGACCGGCCGTATCTCGGAAACCGTATGCCCTAGAATTCGGGGAAAAAAATTCTTATGAGCAAATCTGCCCTGAAAAAATGATTTAAAATGTTTTTGAGTCCATAGTTTTCCGCTAGGTGGCGCAATCTTTCACTTATAAAATATAATTGGATTTTTTACGAAATATTCCCCAATTTAGGCTAGCAAAAAATATCAAATTTAGAAAATTCTGTCCTAATTCCACAACTCTTGTTAGGGTCATTTTTCTGTATAACTTATTCTGAAATGGTGGGGGAAGTTCTCTTTCTTTGACATAAAAACGACTATAACTCCATAATGCATCAACCGATTTTCAAAAACGTAGACTCTATGCAAAAAGTATTGAATGTAGATTTCAGTAACGAATAACAAAAACACTTTTAATTTTCCAATCGGCTACTAGAGGGCGTTATGTAACACCTAGCTCTATTTATGATTTTTTTCGAGAAATTTCAAATGCAATGCTATAAATCTAACTAGCTAACAAGAAGCCAAATTTGATGACTTATTGACCTGTCAAAACCGCGATCTGATATCTCTTTTCATTTCAAAGATATTGTCATTTTTTGATGAGTGTTGGTGATTGTTGGCTCGCCCTGTAAGGTGGAAGAGAAATTATGTTGCTAAAATTGTTTTGAAAATAAAATAACAAGTAAAAACGCATCACCAAAATATTTATTATCATTTCATAATGAAACAAACCTAAGGGAGCTACTCATAACAGAAATTTACAAAACACTCCCACTATCTCATTATTTTTTTTCCCTCATGAGCGGTCGGCACCTTGGCGACGGTGTGAGGGCTTAAGTAGCCGTGATGATTCTTGGAGCGAAGTCGACGGAACATGGTTCTGGCAGGGTCTCCCATGTCGATAAGGTCCAAGTTGAGTGGTGAAAACTAAGACCGACTCCCACTACCTGGCTGTAGTATAGTGGCTTAAGGTATTCCACGTGGGTAAACGATGCCAGACACGTAAGGGTCTGACGCCCTAGTGTCTGACACACCGCTGTGCGAACTCTGCTGTCTGTGGTCACGTCTCGCGAGCAGAGGAAGCGCGTCGGGGGTTTTGGCTTGACCGCCTGAACCAAGTGTAAGAAAGACACAATAAACACTTTCCCCAAGACAAGGTGAAACAGCATATGCCGATGTCTGCATGGCTAGTGGGAAGATCTAGTCGCTAATATGCAAACTCCGGATACCAGGCGACCTCCGGTTTCAACAAGCCTTCCAGGGGCATGCGGGGCTCTGCTCCTGGTGACTTTTTATTTCCCTAGCTACTCGTGGGATCAAATATGGACCAAGTACAAAATCCAGAAGATGGCCTGGCACCAGCCCTAATGTGCCAAAAAGAGAGGATACACCAAGCCTCAACCGGTCTGCGGAACAGGGCGCAAGTCCTGGCCCCATAGCCGAGGAAATGCTGCTGAAAAGTAGCGACGAGGAGGTCGTCAAAGGCCTCGAAAAACTGGCGGTGAAGAGGGACAGACTCTCTGGGGCAGCCAGGAAGAGAATGAAGTTTCTCATCAAGCAGGGGATGGCGCCAGAGGAAGCCAGGAGAGAAGCTGCGAAACCAATTGGTCCGGTAACAAGCCAAGCGACCAAAAGACATAGATCGGAGGACAGCACACCTAAAGGTAAAGAGCCTAAGCGTGTCAAACAGGAGGCTCCAAAAGCCTCAAGGTCTTCAGGAGTCTCCAAGACTCCTACCGCACATGAATCCACCTACAGCCAGGTTACCGCTGGCGTCAAGGTGGGTATCATGAACAAAAACTATCCAGAGGTGTTACTGGGAGTGGACCAACTGAAGGCCATCGAAGCAGCAGTTCTGGAGATGATAATCGAACTGGGAAGAGAGGCCGTGGTGAGGCCCAAGTTCCAGCAATTACATCTCCGTCCGGGCTGGCTTGGGGTGACATGCTCCGACAAATACACTGCTGAGTGGCTGAGGAGCATCCAGCCGAAGCTGAAGCCCTGGGAGGGAGCCGATCTAAGGATTGTGGAAGAGGCTGAACTGCCTCACCCGGAGATCCTAATTGGCTACCTTCCAAAAAGCCAGGACCTCTCCAACGAGAAGATCCTGGCTCTCATGGAGATCCAAAATGAGGGATTGAGGACCTCCAACTGGAGGGTTCTACGAAGGGGATCATCAGGACCCACGCTAGAAGTCGTCATCTCGGCTGACATCAAATCAGTCGGAAGACTTAGAGCGTCAAACTGGCGGATCGACTATAGGTTCGGCCAGGCCAATCTTCGCCTTAAGGGCCATAAGGCAACGGAAGTGATGGATGAGGCTCAAAAGGCCTCGACCTCGGGATCCAAGCCAGGAAAGCCCAAGGCAGAGGAAAGGCACAGGGTGGAAAACCTATCAGGCTCTACGAAAGCCGGAGACGGAGGGACACCCAAGCCATCCACTAGCTCTGGGGGAGGGGCTGCTCCGCAAAGGCGTGGTAAAGGGAAGTCCAGCAGTGTAAAACCTGCGGCTCCCTCCAAACCGCCTAGTGGACGGATCACCCCATAGGGCACGAACGGCTGACGTGCCTTCAGATAAATCTCCAGCACTCAAAGGCTGCATCTAGTGCCTTATGCTGGAGAACGTCTAGAAGGCGCATCGACATAGGGCTGATACAGGAGCCCTGGATAAATGGAGGTCAAATCAGGGGCCTTCCAAATAACCTATATCAAATGATATACTGCAATAGGTCAGTAAGTCCAAGAGCTATGCTTATACTCAGAAAGGGACTAACTTGCCTTCCACTTACAGAGTTCCTCACCAGGGACCTTGCTGCGGCTCTGATTGTGGTGCAGACTGGAAAGAGTGAGAGGCAGGTGGTCTTTGCCTCAGGCTATTTTCCGGGTGACGCCATCAGCCCACCACCAGAGGAAGTCCAACGCCTCGTGAAATGGTGCTGCAAGGAGCAGAAACAACTCATTCTGGGCTGCGATGCGAATGCACACCACACGGTATGGGGAAGCACGGACACTAATCACAGAGGTGAGGATTTACTTGATTTTCTGTTTTCTCACAATGTAGGAATAGCAAATGTAGGTAACAGTCCAACCTTTATGAACGCGATTAGAAGGGAAGTAATTGACCTTACGCTGGTGACACCATTTATTGCAGAAATGGTCAAGAACTGGAGGGTTTCAAAAGAACCATCCATGTCAGACCATATGGCACTTGAATTCGATGTTGAAGCAATAGCTTCAGCTGATGTTGAATGCAGGATACCCAGAAAGACTGACTGGGAACTCTACGCAGCCCATTTAAAGTCGGAACTGGAAGGCCTGAGATACAACATCAGCTCAAATGAGGACGTGGATAACGCCTCTGCTCACTTCACTTCATGTTTGAAGAGAGCTTTTGAGAACAGCTGTCCACTCAGGAAGAAAACGATCTCCAGAGACGTTCCCTGGTGGAATAAACAACTTGAGAACCTCAAGAAAGCGGCTAGGAAAGCTTTCAACAGGGCTAAGCGAGAAGGCAGCTGGGATGCCTATCGACTGGCCCTGACAAATTACAACAAAGAGGTTAGAAAAGCCAAAAGGCAGTCCTGGAGAAGTTTCTGTGAGGGAATAGATAAAACAGCCCCTGCAGCTAGACTTCAAAAGGCACTATCTAAAGATCACTCCAACCCAATTGGCCAAATAAAGAAGCCATGTGGGGATTTTTCGAATGATCCTGAAGAGAGCCTGAGAGTTCTATTAGAGACTCACTTCCCTGGCTCTAAGCAGATTATTACCAGAGATAATGTCCCCACTGTAGAGGTATACAACCCCACTAGTTGGGATTTTCAGAAAGCTGGTAGACTATTCACACCAGAAAGAATTGAGTGGGCGATAAAGAGTTTTCAGCCCTTCAAATCAGCTGGCATGGACGGCATCTTTCCGGCCATGCTTCAGAAAGGTGTTGAATTCATCATAACCCCGATGGTTGAGCTTTTCAAGGCCAGCTATGCAAGGGGATATATTCCGAAATCATGGAGGGAGGCAAGGGTAGTATTCATACCCAAAGTGGGACGGAAAGGCTCCACAGAGCCTAAATCCTATCGACCCATATGCCTAACCTCCTTTCTCCTGAAGACCATGGAGAAAATAATAGACAACAACATAAGGGGAAGTGTTAAGCTCCACAACAAGCAGTTTGCCTACAGGGCGGATAGATCGACTGTAGACGCCCTTCATCATCTTCTTAGAGAGCTGGAAGGCACCCTCAATGCAAAGGAGATTCTACTTGCAATGTTTGGAGATATTAGGGGGGCCTTTGATAATACCCTACATGTTTCCATATGTAATGCAGCTGAACGAAAAGGGATAGAACCCTCCACTGTGAAGTGGATATCAGCTATGTTGAAAGGGCGAACCGTCACAGCATATCTGGGGGAAGCTGAAGTGACAGTGCTGACGTGCAGGGGATGCCCTCAAGGAGGGGTACTATCACCCTTGCTGTGGAGCCTGGTCATGGATGGTCTTCTGGAGAAGCATACGACAGATGGTTTTAACGCCCAGGCATACGCCGACGACATAGTGGTAACTGTAAGAGGCAAGCATGAGGGCTCTATAAGTAGCCGAATGCAACTTGCTCTCAGTATTATCGAAAAGTGGTGCGAGGAAGAGGGGCTCACTGTCAATCCCTCGAAGACAACACTAATTCCTTTCACTAGAAGAAGGAACCTCCGCCTGAGAGCTCCGGTCCTAAATGGCCAGACTCTAAACTTCTCTAGTGAATGCAAATATCTAGGTGTTATCCTGGACAGTAAACTCAACTGGAGGAAACATATTGATAGGACTCTTTCCAGAGCCACAGCGGCTATGTGGGCCTGCAAAAGACTCTTTGGAAAGACCTGGGGCATGAAACCGAAAATGGTACTGTGGTTATACACTGCGGTAGTACGCCCGATTGTCACCTATGCGTCTCTAGCATGGTGGACAAAAACCGAAGAGGTCACCACACGCAACCGGCTGCAAAAACTGCAAAGGCTGGCCTGCATTGGTGTTACGGGAACTATGCGTACAGCTTCCACAGCAGCGCTTGAGGTTATACTCGATCTGCCTCCCTTACATAAACATGTGAGGAAATGCAGCCTGCTGGAAGCAATGAGAATATCCCTTAACGGGAAGCTCCTACCTGGAAACTGGGATGGACATATGAGGATACTGAGTCAACTGGATTCAAAACTCCTGGCAAAACCATCGGATGTTATGCCAACTATCTTCGATTTCGAAACGCCCTTTGAAACGGTCATAGCTGACAGTCCTAGTGCAATATGTTTCGTTAATCGTTTGGACAAAAAGTCTTCCATATGGTTTACCGATGGATCAAAAACAGAGAGAGGCACTGGCATTGGGGTATATGGACCTAAACTGAGGATCTCTGAATCCCTAGGAAGTGAACCCTCTATTCTACAGACCGAAATAATGGCTGTTTACGTATGCGCTCAGGAGTGCCTCAAAATGAACCTCAAAGGGGCGCATATCTACATCACCACGGACAGCCAGGCCACGCTGAGGTCCCTGGAATCACAAAGCCAGGGATCTCTACTGACATGGGAGTGCCGTAATACCATAAAGCAACTGGCCAGAGGCAAGTGACTCTACTGTGGGTGCCAGGGCACTGTGGTATTGAAGGAAATGAAAAAGCCGATGAACTCGCAAAAAGTGCATCAAGGTTAACACCTGCTGGACCTGAGCCTTTCTGTGGTCTTGGAAAAGACCAATATAAGGCAGCGGTTCAACAATGGGAGTTGGATAATAGAGAAACCCTCTGGAGAAACACTCCTGGACTCACGCAGTCAAAGAAGTTCGTAAAGATTTCACAGACCTATACCAGAAAGCTCCTGAGGCTTCGGGTGATGGTTGGACTGCTGACAGGGCACTGTCGGTACAAGTACCATTTGTACCGTATGGGAAAGTCGGCAGATGATATTTGTAGGCTCTGTGGATCAGAAGCAGAAACAGCTGAACACATGGTATGCAAGTGTCCAGAGTTGGCGGGACTAAGAACCACTCATATGGGGAAACCTTTTCTGGATACCCATGAGGTAATTGCCAAGGCCCCCAAGGATGTTGTCGGGTTTATCAACACCATTGACGACCTCCTTGGGTTTCAATGAATGAGTAGGGTAGAGAACAAAAGATCTACATGGTCGCAGTTCCCGGAAGGCTAACCGAGCCACAACGACCCCGGTCCAAAAATAAAAAAATCTCATTATTTTAAATACTCAAAATGCTTTCCATTATTTGCTTTGAACTATTTCGGATGAAAATTTTCGGGTGAAAATTCAATCCCAAATTTCTCAAATCAACGGTCTCTTATAGTTTCATGTTCATGGACGAGCTGCAATATTACGAATGATGTTAAACTGTTGAGAGATAGATGTTTCAAAAGTCAGCAATTTACCTATGGAAATGACACCAATGTTTTATGATTGTATACTTTTAAGTTTTTATTGCTGTCAAATTTATTCTGACTGTTTGCAAACTAACTCTTTTATAATACCTTCTTATTCAAATGGAAAGGCATATGATATGCCCACTATATAATTTGAAAGTCTACAAAATGAAGTAATTGCTGAACGGGAGTAGGTATGCGATACGATATCCTGGAAGACGGCGTTATTCTTGGAAATTATTCAAAAGATTGGCACAAAGATTGCGAGAAACCGGCAATGTTCAACCTGTCGCATTAAGAAATAGGATACGTAGAAGTCGCAATGAAGAAAATGATACTAACGTATTGGTGTTAGTTAAGTCTGATCCCCATTCGAGTATTCGAAAAACTGCAAGAGATCTAGGATTGAATTATTCTTTGGTGCAAAGAATATTAAAGGATTATAAAATGCACCCTTATCGTATTATTTCACATGAACAGCATGAAATTAGCCCAGACAAAAATTGTAGATCAGATAATTATCCATAAAAAATTTCAAAATACTTTTTCTTCTAAGAGTCGCCGTTTTTGAGATATAACGATTCAAAAAGTTGAAAGAGTTGTAATCGTCATAATATGCACGTTTCAACGCCACCTTTGAGCTAGTGTTTTTTTGCATTTCTTTCAACTTTCTGACTCTTTAGTCTCAAAAACGGTGGCTCTGAGGAAAAACTTTATGAAATCGTTTTTTTATAGATAATTAGGTGATCTACAATTTTTGTCTGAACTAATTTCAAGATAAAACTTACTGCTTTGCTGAAAATCGCAAAAAAACCGTTTCTATGATATTCGAACCCGAGTAAATTTTTTTGCACGTATCAGATCGATGAAGACTTTTCAGATTTCATTTATAATGGTGTTTTGAACAATCCTACCAATTTTCAGATGGGTGCGAATTTTTATAACTTCACTCCTATTTTTTGGTCTAATTTGACCGGACTAGTTTTGTTTCATTATAAAATGTTGATAAATATTTTCATGATGCGTTTCTACTTGTCATTTTTTTTCAAAACAATTTTAGCAACATAATTTCTCTTCCACCTTACAGGGCGAGCCAACAATCACCAACACTTATCAAAAAATGACAATATCTTTGGAATGAAAAGAGATATCAGATCGCGGTTTTGACAGGTCAATAAGTCATCAAATTTGGCTTTTTGTTAGCTAGTTAGATTTATAGCATTGCATTTAAAATTTCTCAAAAAAAATCATAAATAGAGCTAGGTGTTACATAACGCCCTCTAGTTGCCGATTGGAACATTAAAAGTGTTTTTGTTATTTGTTACTGAAATCTACATTCAATACTCTTTGCATAGAGTCTACGTTTTCGAAAATCGGTTGATGCATTATGGAGTTACAGTCGTTTTTATGTCAAAGAAAGAGAACTTCCCCCACCATTTCAGAATAGGTAATACAGAAAAATGACCTTAACAAGAGTTGTGGAATTAGGACAGTAGTTTCTAAATTTGATATTTTTTACTAGCCTAAATTGGGGAATATTTCGTAAAAAATCCAATTATATTTTATAAGTGGTAGATTACGCCACCTAGCGGAAAACTATGGACTCAAAAACATTTAAAATCATTTTTTTAGGGCAGATTTACTCATAAGAACTTTTTTCCCCAAATTCTAGGACATACGGTTTCCGAGATACGGCCGGTCGCCACCCTTAATGAATCACCCTGTATATATATATATATATATATATATATATATATATATATATATATATATATATATATATATATATATATATATATATATATATATATATATATATATATATATATATATATATATATATATATATATATATATATATATATATATATATATATATATATATATATATATATATATATATATATATATATATATATATATATATATATATATATAATGCAACATAAAAAACGAACGATCTTACAGATCACTGTATAATCGTCATTCAGAACCTGGTCAACAGATTGTGGATCGTGTATGACAGATCCCTGTATTATCATCATTCAGAATCTCACCAACAGAGCGAAGGGCGTTGCAATCACATTCAAAATTTAAATGTTTAACGTATTACAGTTCTATGCTCTGGGATATCTATTATTCAAGATGACATTTGAAAGTTACGAATAACAGATCGGATGACGTATGATATATCTATGGTCTAAGATATCTTTGATTCAAGATTAACGTTACGGAATCCTCAGCGCAAGTTAGTTATATCACTCGCTTAATCCTAATTATAACAATGGGTTGACGGACGATCGATTTGAGTACTAGACTCTGGTGCAGTAATTCTGCGGTTCGAATCGCAGACACCGACACAGCTTTTTTCATTTATTAATATTCATATTATTCCCGGAATAACTTCACTGGCAAAAATTAAAAAACTTTTCCCGTACCAGGAAATGACCCGTTATGACTAGAATAAACATACCTAACATATCTGATATGAATGTATAAGGTGGAATTGAAGTCTACAAAATAAATTGTATCCTTACAGTTTCAACACCCTGTACATATGTACCTACATAAGTGTTTCCAGCCACATGTTTTAACCACCTGAAGTAACTGACCGTACGCAGTCTTAAGGAGGTACTCATACTTGATGAAATTTCGAATTTTCGACATTAGATAGATACATTTTTAAAATATAAAAATTAAATATACCTAAACAAGCGTTTGACTGACTATGATTAAAAAATAGAAATCCTCTGCATTTTGTACATGATTGTATTTCAAATTATATTAATCAGATTTATTCAGATTACTTAAAGGTTTCTATTGTGAAAATTTGAAGCAGATTCAATTAGTAATGAAATAACTAAAACATTCATATTGTGAAAAACAATGCAGATTCAATGAGTTTTGAATGTACTCAAATGTTTCTACTGGCAAAACAATGAATACTGAGATATCAATTTTCAAAGTGGCACCATAAATCCGATAACCCCGCAGGGTGCCTCTTTCACCAGTATTAATAATGAATTATATATAAAGGGTGCCACATTGAAATGCATCATTTGGGTGCCACAAAGACATTGATTATAGAGGGTGCCAGTTAATACAAAAGATATATATATATATATATATATATATATATATATATATATATATATATATATATATATATATATATAATTATTTATCCGAATTATTGTTGCCTGTGAACTATTTCTAATCTCTTGATAATTATTAGCAATAACAGGCTTGTTGAATCTTAAAAAACACGATTTTATTAAAAAGTTGACGTTTCGCCACGACATTCGTGGCTTTATCAAAACTTTTGAAAAAATTGAAATTTCTTTGACATTTATTGATTTGAAAAATTTGAATAGAAACATACTACTATGTTTCACTAAAATTTTTTCGGCTGTGGCCGTTCTTTGTTATTTATTACGTGCTATTCAGTCCAATATTAACATTCAAATTTGTTATTATTAGATGGTAATGGAAACCACAGGAACCTTCACCCACGTAATGTTCGGAATAGGTTCAAATTATTTTGATTTTGAAGAGTCAAAGAATAATAATAATAGGGTACTATTTACGTTTTTTTCAAAAATTTCTCATTGCGGCTGCGGCCGTCTTCAGTTATTAATTACGTGCTATTTAGTCCAATATCAGCAGACAGGTCTGTTGATATTAGGGAACCACAGAAACCTTCACCCACGTAATGTACAAAATAGGTTTAAAATATTTGATTGTTGTCTTTGAAAATACATTACTTGCGATTTTGGAGATCACATGTTCTAAACTAGACTTTCTTTCTAGAAAAATTGAAAATTCTAGATGTTTAGATTTTGTCAAAGAAGATGAGTTGTTGTGGTTAGAGTTTGTTTGTTGAATTATTTTGTTTTGATTTATATTGTTTCTTAGAAAAATTAAAGAATTAAATCTGCGTATATTGAACTCAAATGTTTCATATCTGTTCTATCATTTACGACTTCATTTAAATTTTTTTGAATATGTAACATTTCTAAAAATTCTCTGCGTTTTTGATCTTTTTCTATTTCTAAAATTTTTGTGCTATTAAAGTTGAAAGTATGATTCTCTTTGTTTTTATGTTTTATTAGTGCTGTGGTTTGTGTTCTGGTATATTTGTGTGCTTTTAATCTTCCTTCTAAATTTTGAAAAGTTTGTCCTATATATGATTTATTACAATTATTAAAGGGTATACTATAAACCACATGAGATTTTTGCAAAAGAGGTGTTTTACTTTTTAATTTAGAATATATTTGTTTAATTTGATTTTGTGCGGTGTGGGCTATTTCAATATCGTGTGGATTTAAAATTTGTGAAATTTTATTACTTAAATGAGGAATATATGGAAGAGAAATATATTTTTTGTTAATATTTTCTTTTTTTGATGCCTCTAATGTGTTGTACAGTTTATGAATTCTATTTTTAGTGATTTTCTGTATAAGTTTTATTGGGTAATCGTTTTTTAGGAGTAATTTATGGACATCTTGTAATGTTTCATGTCTGTGTGTAGATGAAGTTAGTTTAAGTGCTTTGTCTATATATCCGATTATTAAACTCTTTTTTTTTTTAAAAAAGATGTGTACTGTTGTAGTTCAATGTTCTTTGTGAAAAAATTTCTCTTCTATGCCATTTTGTGATAATTTCATTGTTTTTGTGTATGAGAGTAATATCAAGAAAATTTAATGTATTGTTCGTTTCTTTTTCTAGAGTAAATTGTAATTTTCTATTAAAGTCGTTGAATTTTTTGAGAATATCATCAATAAAATCTTCTGATGTTATTATAAGGCAATCATGAACATACCTTTTGAAAGTTATAATTCGTTCATTCGAAATATTTAATACATTTTCTTCTAAATATTCTAAAACTAATTGAGCTATAACACTGGAAATAGGGCTTCCCATTGCTACACCATCAATTTGTTGGTAGAAGTTATTTTCATATTGAAAATAGTTTGTACCAAGAGCAAATTGAATTGCTTCTATAAAATCGGTTTTAGGAATATCTGTAAAATTTTTGATAATATTCCATTTGTCATTAATTATTATTGGAACCAAAGAATTTGGAATATTGGTATAAAGAGAAACAACATTTAATGAGAAAAAATTGTAATTTTTAGGTATTTTCAAAGTTAATAATTGTAATAAATCATATATAGGACAAACTTTTCAAAATTTAGAAGAAAGATTAAAAGCACACAAATATACCAGAACACAAACCACAGCACTAATAAAACATAAAAACAATGAGAATCATAATTTCAACTTTAATAGCACAAAAATTTCAGAAATAGAAAAAGATCAAAAACGCAGAGAAATTTTAGAAATGGTACATATTCAAAAAAATTTAAATAAAGTCGTAAATGATAGAACAGATATCAAACATTTGAGTTCAATATATGCAGATTTAATTCTTTAATTTTTCGAAGAAACAACATAAATCAAAATAAACAAACTCTAACCATATCAACTCATCTTCTTAAACAAAATCTAAACATCTAGAATTTTCAATTTTTCTAAGAAGAAAGTATAGTTTAGAACATGTGATCTCCAAAATTACAAGTAATGTCTTTTCAAAGACAACAATCAAATATTTTAAACCTATTTTGTACATTACGTGCGTGAAGGTTTCTGTGGTTCCCTTTCCATCTAATATCAACAGACCTGTCTGTTTATATTGGACTGAATAGCACGTAATTAATAAATAACTGAAGACAGCCACAGCCGCAATGAGAAATTTTTGAAAAAAAGATAAATAGTACCCTATTCTTTGACTCTTCAAAATCAAAATAATTTGAACCTATTTCGAACATAACGTGGGTAAAGGTTTCTGTGGTTTTCCTTACCATCTAATAATAACCGATTTGAATGTTAATATTGGACTGAATAGCACGTAATAAATAACAAAGAACGGTCACAGCCGAAAAATTTTAGTGAAACAGAGTAGTCTGTTTCTATTCAAATTTTTTCAAATCAATAAATGTCAAAGAAATTTCAATTTTTTCAAAAGTTTTGATAAAGCCACGAATGTCGTGGCGAAACGTCAACTTTTTAATAAAATCGAGTTTTTTAAGATTAAACAAGCCTGTTATTGCTAATAATTATCAGAAGATTAGAAATAGTTCACAGGCAAAAACAATTCGAATAAATAATTAAATATTGCAAGCTGAAAATATGGCAATGATCCCAAACTTTTTCAAGAATGTGGAACAACAGCACGGGCAACAAGCAGTTATTATTTTGAAAAATGTTTGTTCACTCAACAAGAAGATTACCAGTCTGAAGTCAAGAAGAATTTTTTTACTGCGTTGCAAGCATGAAAATCTGTGTCCTACATTCCTTAAGCTGAGAGTTTCAAACATTGTTCTAGATTGTGAGTACCTTTTTAGAAGATTTGAAATTGTAAATAAAAATTTCATTAAAAAAACACTCAATTTAATAATTACCGACACTATTAAAAATATCAACATTTTAACGAAACGAATAAATACTCTAACAAACACATTACAACAAATACTTCCTAATGAAATTTTACTTATTTTTTTACTACAAGTTATTAAAAACAATAACCTAAGTAAAATTAATAAAAACAGACACATCAAAAAACTGAACAAACTAATATCTAACCAATCACCACAAACAATAGTAGAAGCAACATCACATGAAAATAGTGTAATTAATACCACTACCACTGTTTTACCTTTTTTCGTCGAAGAAACATTAAATTTAGACCCCAAACACTCTATAAAAATTAATAATATCAAACAAATACCAATCAATAATATTATAGCTAACATAGAAAAAGGTATTTCAAATTTATGTCCTGAAAATCAAAATTCCATTAGACAAAAAGTAGCACAAACTATAAAAACTCACCACAATAAATGCAAAAATAAAAAACAAACATTACATAATACACAAACTATCAAAAACTTATATCAAACCAAACAATTCATCAAATCTAATCCACAACTAACAATAACTAAATCAGACAAAGGAAACAAAATAGTTATACTAGAAACAAATACATACAAACAAAAAATGTCTGCAATGCTTAGTGATTCATCTACATATAAACAAATTAAAAAAGATTTAACTAAGACTCTGCAAAATGAAAGTAACAAATTATTTAAAACATGCAACAAAAAAAATTCATTTCTCCACAAACATCAAAAGAATTAATTCGACACAACATCCTTTCACCTAAATTTTATGGTCTTCCTAAAATACATAAAGAACACATTCCATTAAGACCTATTGTCTCTTATATTCAATCACCTCTATATAATCTTTCTAAATTTCTTTCTTCAATATTAAAAAATATAGTAAATCAAAATTATTATATCAAAAATTCTCTCGATCTAGTAGACCATCTTAAAACTTTGAAAATACCTAACAATTACAAATTTTTTTAATTAGATGTTGTTTCTCTTTATACCAATATTCCAAATTCTTTGGTTCTAATAATAATTAATATAACAGATATCAAACATTTAAGTTCAATATACGCAGATTTAATTCTTTAATTTTTCTAAGAAACAACATAAATCAAAACAAAATAATCAACAAACAAACTCTAACCATATCAACTCATCTCCTTAAACAAAGTCTAAACATCTAGAATTTTCAATTTTTCTAAAAAGAAAGTATAGTTTAGAACATGTGATCTCCAAAATTACAAGTAATGTCTTTTTAAAGAAAACAATCAAATATTTTAAACCTATTTTGTACATTACGTGGGTGAAGGTTTCTGCGGTTCCCTTCCCATCTAATATCAACAGACCTGTCTGTTTATATTGGACTAAATAGCACGTAACTAATAACTGAAGACGGCCACAGCCGCAATGAGAAATTTTTGAAAAAAAGATAAATAGTACCCTATTCTTTGACTCTTCAAAATCAAAATAATTTGAACCTATTTCGAACATTACGTGGGTAAAGGTTTCTGTGGTTTCCCTTACCATCTAATAATAACAGATTTGAATGTTAATATTGGACTGAATAGCACGTAATAAATAACAAAGAACGGCCACAGCTGAAAAATTTTAGTGAAACAGAGTAGTCTGTTTCTATTCAAATCAATAAATATCAAAGAAATTTCAATTTTTTCAAAAGTTTTGATAAAGCCACGAATGTCGTGGCGAAACGTCAACTTTTTAATAAAATCGAGTTTTTTAAGATTAAACAAGCCTGTTATTGCTAAAAATTATCAGAAGATTAGAAATAGTTCACAGGCAACAACAATTCGAATAAATAATATATATATATATATATATATATATATATATATATATATATATATTATATAAATATATATATATATATATATATATAAATATATATATATATAAATATATATATATATATATATATATATATATATATATATATATATATATATATGATATAAATTGATGAGTTTTGACTAGATTTTGAAGAAAACTCAATAAAAATTATAAAAAATATTTCTTTATATATAATGTGAAAATTGATAATGTAATAAGTACTTCAAATTAGTAACATTATTGAGAAAAGTTGATCGTTCAACATGTATTTGAGACATTTCGTTAATATTCAATAGTATCTTGATGCTCCATATGAAACGAGTATATAATCAATTTCTTTGATTAATATTGTTCAAGTAACCAAAATATGAATAGATAAAATTGAATATTTCGTAAGGCATAATATGTAAATTTCCAAAATGTAGTTAATACCCAAGTATACAAGGTAATTTTCTCTGAAATTAGATAACATAATATGTTGTGAAAACAAGATAACCTACACTAACCCTACCCAGCAAACAATTTTGATCGGCCCTGTGCCGGCCAAGAATATGCTGGCCAGATCAGGCCGGTACGGCAATGCACCTATAGCCTATGACGGGCCAGTGAAAATAGGAGACACCGGCCATCATCAGGGCCAATGCTTGTCTACAGTGTCTTTTGAATGACGGGCCTCTGAAGGCAAAACTGCGGAAATCATTGATGGCCCAGTAGAAATACTACAATGGAAGTTACCTACTTGAATTCATAGAAAAATATCACAAAAAACTGGAGAAAGAGCTAAAGTTTATATATACTTTAATAAAATACACATAACAGTATAGGAAACAACAGAAAAACAATTCTTTGTTTTAAAAGTAAAAAATATTACAAATATTAAATAAAGGAAAGAACATACAAAACTATTATTTTGGTTAAAAAATGAAAAATATCACAAATTTTGATTAAAATGAAGGAATTCTCTGGGAAAGAACAAATATTATTTAAATGTGTCAATGCGAATTATCTCCCCCTTCCTCTGCCGGCTTTGTCCTTCTTTTGTTTCTCCCTCCTTGACAGTCAGAAGCAGTTCTTAGCCAGATTTCAATTACACTGGCAATTTCAGTTTCTGTGGCATTTCTGCAAAACGGATTTTTCCGAAGACAAACTGAAAAAAAATTAACAGGGGTCAATGCAAGTGCACATGAAAGGTTCATATGATTGATATCGATTTCTCAGAAACAACGAAACGGGAATTTAGTGAAGTTCTAGTATTTCTATTTTTTCATAATTTTCAAGAACATATTTTTTTTATTACTATGTCAGTTAGTTAGTAATTTTAACATTCTAAGTCAGTGAGTGAGAGATAACATTAAGGGTCTGAGATACAGAGCCATAAAAATATCCTGTAATGAATACTCATTTATTATTGTAACTCACCTAATATCATTCTTAGAATATTCCTTAAGCTCTTAAGTTCTTTTTTTCCCATTCCAGTCCAATTATATTGAAGAGATAACTCATGGGAGATTAGTTTGGCCATTATTCTCCTTGTTGAATCTCCAATGTCTTTTCCTCCAATACTTAACAAAGATGCGGACTGAAATTTTTTTTTATAAACCTCAAGTTCTTAATAATAATAATGTAGTAAACAGTTATTGAATCAAAATACATACCATATTTCGAAAAAAATCATAATCTTCCAATTTTCTATCAAATTCTTTCAATTCGCACTCCTGATTTATTGGTTAATTCAAATTTTCAGGAGTTTCCACATCTTCACTGAGGGCATTTCTCTGTACTAATTTAACGTCATGCGCTAATAAATCAAACTTCCTAATTACAGAATCCAACTTAACTGAAAAAAAAATTATATGGTTCACATGTCTAGGATCGAAAACTCTATATAAAAATAAGCATGCTAAAGTAGTTACCTTCTGTGTTCTTGCAGTTACAGCATGAACTCTGTAAAGCTGGAATTTTTCTGCTATTGGTTGAATTCTTTTTAATAGTGTTATCTAATTCAACATCAGTTTCATCAGAGTCGATGACTGCTGGATTTTTTTTTAATTGTGGGAGGAGACAGAGTGGGAAGATCATCTTCTGATGATGAGGTATTATGTTTCCTTGTCGAAACATTTGGTTGGGAATATTCCTTTGGCCTGGTCTGAAAATCTTTGAGAAATGAATTTGGCCTCAATTCACGTTTTGACTGTATATCATCTATAGATTGACTTGTCGCAGAGGTTGATTCCGACCTCTCCAGATGTTTTAGTTTTTGCATAGCTTTTTCATAAGAATCTGAAAAATGGAGATCCTGAATTCACCTTCCCAAAAATTATATTGAGTATTTTAGTAAATTGTTTCGAATGAGTAAAGTTTCTTACTTGTATTGTATTTCACCACTATTGGGCAACTGGTACAGGACTCTTGTTTGAATTGAATTTTTCGTATTACTGCCCTCCTTCTCTCTTCGTCATTTTTAAATTGGGCCAATAGCATATATTTCGTCTAGTAGAAACCCACACCTTTGGTACCACAGATAGTGGTACTGAGTTTTCATTGGCTTCATCTGGAAACTCAACAATGAAATAGTCTCTGAAAACAATTAAAGATCAAATTTTCAACTGTTGTAAGTATACAAATTAATGAGATGAAACAATGCAAAAGTTCACTTTATGTAATAGTTCTGAAAAGAAAACAACTGAACCAATGAAAACTATAAAAAAATTCAACTGAAATAATAATGAGCAAATTATGATGAATAAATTCAAAAATTCAAAATTAAATATAAAAATCAAAGTAAAAATTCACTAACCATGAAAGTTCCCAACTAGTCCCACTATAACTCAGAAATACTATGGACTGCAATTTTCATCAATGTAGATAATAAAATCTTTGTGCAAAATAGAATCGAGTCGGATGCACTCATGATATTCATTTTATTTGGAAATGTGATATTGTAATTCTCACATATATACACATATGAACAAAATAATAATACACAATAATAGTTCACTGTAAATGAATGAGTGGAAAAAAAATTTAGTTGTTTTTGTAGGGCAGCACAACTCCTTTAGAGAATATTTTCAAAACTGAAAACTTTCAGGCAACCACTTTTAATCTCTATTTCATATATAGACAAAAAATCAGAATCTGCGTTGTCACTGTTTTGTCAATTCCATTCAAATTTTTCTTAATGAGTTTATACTTATAACATTGTCGTTAAGTCGTTAAGCACAAAATTTTGGTGGTGAATATTTAACCTCAAAAACCAATGAAGGTTGTTTCTTGTAACTGACGCTACAATTGATGCTAGATATAAATACTAACTTACCTCAATTCATCAGGAGAAGTCGTTATCATTTTTCTAAACCGCCCACACTGCATCTTGGGATAACTGTTCACAAGAATAAATATAATATCGAAAGAATCAGTATCACACAGGTTCACGTTCACATGATCGCCATCGCTCTCGATTATCGCATAGACGCATACTCGTTTTCAATTGGCTATTGAACGAGATATTTTCATTCCATGTCATTTAACAACCAATCACATGATAATACGCCATAAGCACAGAAGCTGAAAGACTGCATATGTAGTGTACCTGGCGCTAGTTTTGGTTAAATTACCTAGTCACGGGTATATGCAGCAGGAAGACATATAATTATTGGGATTGGTCAATAGGTTATTAATGCTGAATTAAATATAGTATTCTTTTACTCAAGGAAGCAACAAAGTGATAACCGTTTATAATCTTTTGTACATAAAGTCGTTTTTCTTTTTATGTGTCGACGTTTTTACAACAGAAAATCCGACCTCTATGAATTATGTGTCATAAAAAAGCACCATATTCATTTTTATACGACAAATTTTCCGCAAAATAATGATAATTGTATTCATAATAGGTTTTGGTACGCAGGCAAATTATTTGAACAATAACACTTGAAACGGGCCTTCATTTTTATGATATCGGTCGAAAGACATACTTTTGATAGTATTGGCCCATTGCTGGCTGGATTGTAGGTATCCGATTATAATATGCCATATATTGGGCCGACATTTTGCCGATGTAGCTTTGCCGTTGCCAGCATATTGCCGACCGATCATGCATTGGGCCAGATGACGGCCAAAGATTCATTGTTTGCTGGGTAGAGTGGTCACGCCACGGTCTCTGGACCGGGTGAGGCGAAATTACAAATATTTTTAAGCCAATAGGGGCACTTCTGCTGCCTTGGTACAAGTCTACTTCAATTACGTCAACTATTAGCATGGACATTAAATCAAAAACTCATCAACAAACTCCAGGCTTTTGAAATGTGGATGTATAGGAGAATTCTAAAAATATCTTGGATGGACAAAATTACAAATGTGGAGGTGTTAAGAAGGATGGGAAAAGTTGTGTACTTATAAGATTAATTGTCCATATGTTCATATATATGGCATATATTCAAATAGTTAGATTTAAAAGGGGAAATTCTATTTCAATAATTTTATCTAGAGAGTATATAGTAATTAATATCAATGAGGCAAAGTTTGAATTTCTCATTCCAATCATCATGTAGAGTTAAAATAGTTATTTATGTACCAAGTGCGTTATATAGATCATTATGCCCTGAGGGAAACATTCGGCCCGAGATGAATGTTGCCCGATGGGCATAAGGATCTAGTAACGCACGCGGTGCATACAAGATTTTATTTTTCACGAAAAAATTATTATATTATGATGAAAAAGCGATTTTAAAATCGTTTCATTGCTCCTATCCATTTTCCTTCTCATAGTAGGCATGTCATTTGTTGATATTTTGACGTTTGTGAATATTTTTGTCATCATATTCAGTGAATGTCATGCTGCTTTCTTTGTGTAGTCTTATAGAAATAATGGAAATGAAAATGAATTTACCCAAGAATATCATAGAAAATGCAGCCAAAGCTGCGAATAATTCATTGCCGGAGAAATCCAGAGTCGTATACGACAAGGATTATGAAGTATTTAATCAATAAAATTTGCTTCATTTCTCCTAGTACAATAAGCGGGCGTTTTGAATCCATTATGCCCGCAAATGCGGGCATAATGGCCTAGGGCATAATGAGTGTGTTTATAGCAACCGTATCCAAGGTGAAATAAACATATTATATACAAGTGAAAAATAAACAAAGTTTAGGTATTCAGTTTCATTCAAAAACTTGAAAATTCTTATAGAAATACCACAGTCAAAATATCATTTTTCAAAAGTACATAAATTTGAATATTTAGCTCGTATAACTGAGAAATTAATAGCATATTAAGCAGAGAGTAATATTCAAGTACTATTGTATATATATATATATATATATATATATATATATATATATATATATATATATATATATATATATATATATATATATATATTATATATATATATATATATATATATTATTTTATATATATATATATATATATATATATATATATATATATATATATATATATATATATATATATATATATATATATATATATATATATATATATATATATAACTTTTTTCAATAATGTTACTAATTTAAAGTACTTATTACATTATCAATTTTCACATTATATATAAAGAAATATTTTTTATAATTTTTATTGAGTTTTCTTCAAAATCTAGTCAAAACTCATCAATTTATATCATTCTACTTCAAAATGTCAATATTATTTTGGAATTTTCATATTTATTTGTCATAGGTACAACATTATTTTCATATGGACTTCATAATCCTTCTATAATATTCAGTTTAAACTATATCAATATACATATATATATATATATATATATATATATATATATATATATATATATATATATATATATATCTATATATATATATATATATATATATATATATATATATATATATATATATATATATATATATATATTTATATATATATATATATATATATTATTAATATTTGCTCTTTATTGAATTAAACTAAGAAATTCTACTTAACTTAATTTTATTCTCAAGTAACGGAAAAAGAAATTGCTCTCCAAGCACACAGAAAAATATATCAGGAAGATACAGATCTAGCTAGCTACATAATAATACGTAAAACGTTGGGCAATGATACCGTGGCTATTCAAGATCAAAATTTTCACTTAGCAAGTCAACACTCCCACTAAAATTTTAATTATAAAAGCGAAACATATTCTATACTTAAACATTATGCTAATATAGTTTATTCATTATTTATTCTCTTATAAAAACAAATGATTGAGTGGGCAATGGCTTTGTTAATATATCAGCAAGCTGATTCTCACTTGGGACATAAGATATATTTATTAAACCATTCTCCACTTTCTCTCGGATAAAATTGTACTTGACATCTATATGTTTAGTTCGTTTGTGAAAAACTGGGTTATTAATTAACTTAATGGCACTTTGATTGTCAACGTACATCTTAATACAATCATATTTTTCACATTACATAAAGTGAACAAGGAAAATTCTTCAATAATTTAAAAAAATTATCAAACAACTTTCCAAGGAAGCTGGTTACAAATCGTGGTCAGTAACAATGGATGAATAACAATCCAGAGCGCCATCCCACCAAAGATATTGGGAAACAACAATTCACCGCTTAGACTGAAAATGCAGAAATTCGTCGCTCAAAACACGTACCTCCTGATATGAAGATATCTACTCTACAACAGTGGTGTATATGATTCCAAGGCACACTAACATAGTGATTTAAAACCTTTGGATATACTCACGAGAGCGCGCTCCGAATATTCTAGTCGCTTAATACGCAAAATATAACAATCAAATCATGAAAAACATACTAGTCGACCATGGTCAATTTCATACATTACATAAAGTGAACAAGGAAAATTCTTCAATAATTTTAAAAAATTATCAAACAACTTTCCAAGGAAGCTGGTTATACGTATTCAGCAACGCAAAATCTGCATTCACAATCGAACGGTGAATTATAGAAACTGTCAAGTCACCCCGACTCAAAATCTGCATACAGCTGTTTCGATCTTATTAGATCTCATCAGTGCAGCTTATTTGACTCGGAGTGAATTAACAAATTTCTAATTGTTCCCCAATACAAATCGTGGTCAGTAACAATGGATGAATAACAATCCAGAGCGCCATCCCACCAAAGATATTGGGAAACAACAATTCACCGCTTAGACTGAAAATGCAGAAATTCGTCGCTCAAAACACGTACCTCCTGATATGAAGATATCTACTCTACAACAGTGGTGTATATGATTCCAAGGCACACTAACATAGTGATTTAAAACCTTTGGATATACTCACGAGAGCGCGCTCCGAATATTCTAGTCGCTTAATACGCAAAATATAACAATCAAATCATGAAAAACATACTAGTCGGCCATGGTCAATTTCATACATTACATAAAGTGAACAAGGAAAATTCTTCAATAATTTTAAAAAATTATCAAACAACTTTCCAAGGAAGCTGGTTATACGTATTCAGCTACGCAAAATCTGCATTCACAATCGAACGGTGAATTATAGAAATTGTATATTATCAAATAAGCTGCACTGATGAGATCTAATAAGATCGAAACAGCTGTATGCAGATTTTGAGTCGGGGTGACTTGACAATTTCTATAATTCACCGTTCGATTGTGAATGCAGATTTTGCGTTGCTGAATACGTATAACCAGCTTCCTTGGAAAGTTGTTTGATAATTTTTAAAATTATTGAAGAATTTTCCTTGTTCACTTTATGTAATGTATGAAATTGACCATGGTCGACTAGTATGTTTTTCATGATTTGATTGTTATATTTTGCGTATTAAGCGACTAGAATATTCGGAGCGCGCTCTCGTGAGTATATCCAAAGGTTTTAAATCACTATGTTAGTGTGCCTTGGAATCATATACACCACTGTTGTAGAGTAGATATCTTCATATCAGGAGGTACGTGTTTTGAGCAACGAATTTCTGCATTTTCAGTCTAAGCGGTGAATTGTTGTTTCCCAATATCTTTGGTGGGATGGCGCTCTGGATTGTTATTCATCCATTGTTACTGACCACGATTTGTATTGGGGAACAATTAGAAATTTGTTAATTCACTCCGAGTCAAATAAGCTGCACTGATGAGATCTAATAAGATCGAAACAGCTGTATGCAGATTTTGAGTCGGGGTGACTTGACAATTTCTATAATTCACCGTTCGATTGTGAATGCAGATTTTGCGTTGCTGAAAACGTATAACCAGCTTCCTTGGAAAGTTGTTTGATAATTTTTTAAAATTATTGAAGAATTTTCCTTGTTCACTTCATGTAATGTATGAAATTGACCATGGTCGACTAGTATGTTTTTCATGATTTGATTGTTATATTTTGCGTATTAAGCGACTAGAATATTCGGAGCGCGCTCTCGTGAGTATATCCAAAGGTTTTAAATCACTATGTTAGTGTGCCTTGAAATCATATACACCACTGTTGTAGAGTAGATATCTTCATATCAGGAGGTACGTGTTTTGAGCGACGAATTTCTGCATTTTCAGTCTAAGCGGTGAATTGTTGTTTCCCAATATCTTTGGTGGGATGGCGCTCTGGATTGTTATTCATCCATTGTTACTGACCACGATTTGTATTTGGGAACAGTTAGAAATTTGTTAATTCACTCCGAGTCAAATAAGCTGCACTGATGAGATCTAATAAGATCGAAACAGCTGTATGCAGATTTTGAGTCGGGGTGACTTGACAATTTCTATAATTCACCGTTCGATTGTGAATGCAGATTTTGCGTTGTTGAATACGTATAACCAGCTTCCTTGGAAAGTTGTTTGATAATTTTTTAAAATTATTGAAGAATTTTCCTTGTTCACTTTATGTAATGTATGAAATTGACCATGGTCGACTAGTATGTTTTTCATGATTTGATTATCATATTTTTCACCGTACATCTTAATACAATCATATTTTTCACCCAAGTCCTACAACAGTTGCTGTAACCATAGTATTTCTTTGCAGACTCGCAGGCTGCTACAAATTCTGCTTCGGTGGTAGAGAGAGGAATGGTCTTTTGCTTTTGGCTTAACCATGTTACTGGCCCCCCATTCATCAAGAATATATATCCAGTAGTGGATTTTCGAGTATCCACATCACCTGCAAAATCAGCATCGGAATACCCCATAAGATCATTGCTTTCTCCATACCTAACACAAACATTTCTTGTATTTACTAAATATCTAATCACACGCTTTATGGCATTAACATGTTGTTGACTAGGATTATTAACATACCGACTCAGAATGTTCACCGCATAAGAAATATCCGGTCTGGACACTGAGCATAGAAACAACAGTGAACCAATAGCTATCCTATAAGGGAATTTCATAACAGTTTCCTCAAGATTTTTACATATAATAACATTTGGATCAGCAGGAGTTGATGCAGGATTGCATTCCCACATATTAAAAGTTTTAACAATTTGATCTATGTACTCTCGCTGATGTAAACAGGGCCGGCCTAAGGCGAAAATTGCAAGTGTGCTAGACTCAAATTTTATGCCCCTGCCGGGGGGTCTGGAGGGTATGGAATTTTTTGAAATTTAAGGTTAACACAGTTTTTGTTCACTTTTTGCGTATATATATATATATATATATATATATATATATATATATATATATATATATATATATATATAGTATTATATATATAGTATATATATAAATATATATATATTATATATATATATATATATTATATATATATATATATATATATCTGTATATAGATATACTATATATATATTATAATATATATATAATATATATATATATATATATATATATATATATATATATATATATATATATATATATATATATCTGTATATAGATATATATATATATATATATATATATATATATATATTATATATATATATATATATATATATATATATATATATATATGTATATATATATATATATATATATATATATATATATATATATATATACATATATAGATATATGAAATTGAATTTTTGGTGCCAAGCATCATATATAGTCATGAAACTATCTTGGTCCCAGGTCGAACTTTGCTAATCGCACCCATTTTAATAAGCAGGATTGCATAGTGAAAAGCTGCTAATAATCAAACAAGAACTAACGTAGCTACACTAGTGAAAATAAGAGAATATACCCGAAAAATTTGTGATTTACCACTAACTTCACAAATGAGCGATGGATGAATGCTTTCATATATGGTATATATATATATATATATATATATATATATATATATATATATATATATATATATATATATATATATATATATATATATATATATATATATATATATATATATATATATATATATATATAAGTAGTGTAACTACGGGGGTTCTGGGACAGCTCGATGGCATGTCCCAAAATTTCATGTCCACTCTCGATGACCACTCCCTCAGGTTCTTGTAGAATACCGCTGAAGAAGTCAACCCCTAAGAAGTCTTAAGCAGAAGAAGTGTAGTCAATGACCAGAAGAGGTTGTTGAAAAGAGCCGTGAAATTTGTGACGTAACACAATCTGAAGACTCGTCAATGACCAGAAGAGGTAGTAGGAAAAAAAAATCCGTACGAAAGAAGTGACGTGCCCGAGAAAGAAGAAGAAGAATAATAATAAGAAGAAGAAGAATAAAATAGTGCCGTAAATGCAATCTGGAAGGAGCGCGTAGGTATCAGGATATCAGGAGAGAGAAAGAGAGAGAGAGAGAGCGAAGCGAGATATCGGTATCGGAATGTGTCTGCATGCATAGATGCACGAACATGTAATGTGGGTTGCATAAGCACAATGAAAAGAAAAGTCGTCGTAATATAAACATTTGGTATAGTGATATAAAACAGATTGTTCGTTTGGAAGCGAGCTTCAATTATTCTCGTGGTACACGCTGAATAGGAGGTGTTCTCAGAAGCCGAGCCTAGCCTAGCCTGTTTGAAATTGCTACATATTCGTTGATATAAAAAGATTATTTGATAGGTAAAGTAAATTAGTACTGCTGTGAATTCACGACAGAGAAGACATCATAGAAAAAGAAAAAAATGTTTGTGAAAAGTTTGATTTTGTTGACATTTACTTTGGGTTTGGATAGTTTCTATCAAGCTGATGTAATCATTAATAATAAAAGAGTGATAAAAGTTGACAATGAAACGATTACCGTAGATGAGAATGGGTATTTTGTTTTGTTTGAACAGTACGACGATAAATTAGTACTCCAACATTATCCAGCTTTTTATTTCGATAAGAGGAACTTAACCTTCGAGACTGAGATAATGAACATTAAAAATCAAACAATTGGATATCATCGGAAACTATCTGAATTATTATCCTATTCCACCAAGAAAGAGTTTAATGTATTGTGGAAGGTATAACCTCAAGAGGATGTCCAAAAATAAGATTGTTTTTCGAAATGAATCATATACATGGATTGAATTTATCAAGAAATTTCCATTGGAGGAAGAAGTGATATGTTTCATATACATGTACGATCGAATAGTTAATTGAAGTAACATTTTTAAATCTCTCAGGATCTTGAAGTACATGTTGAAATTTTTAAAGACAGAGGAAAGTAGAAATAACTAAGAAAAGAAAGACTACACTAGTCATTGTACCCCCAAGGAAGCGTATCTGTTTGGTGAAATGTGATCATGCGTTTGTCATCATGATAATTTAAACCAATTTTTTCTTGTTGGACAGAAAAAACTTGATGCTTTTTTGTTAAGATAGTATTTTGAGTTACATTGATCGTTTTGTAACAAAAGAGTGTGTCTAAATAATCTTGAAACGTAATATTTTTCATAGCCGAATATTGAATTCCTTTTGCTTTTTTCACAATGTTCGAATTTACTACTACATTCTCTTTACTTTTCTGTTCATCCTGTTTCGATGTTTCTACTTTCAAACTATACAATTTCGATCTTAAACCTACAAATTCAGTCA
>JARQZK010003913.1:0-10000 GCA_030704885.1 Cynegetis impunctata
CGCACGGAGCTCATTAAAGTGAATTTAAGAATGAATGCTGATTGGTACATACTTAACATCCTTGCAGAACATGTTATACCATATGCCAACTTTATTTGATATAATAACTTTGTGCTAATGTACGACAATGCCCGTGCCTATGCCGCAAGAACAGTAAACCAGTACATTGAGGTTGTAGGGATTGCAAAGCTAGAGTGGCCACCATATAGTCCTGACGCAAATCCCGTAGAGCATGTATGGGATAACCTAAAAAAAAATATTCGAACACGAAATCCAGCTCCTAACTCAATTGCAGAATTAAGGATTGCTGCACAGGAAGAATGGAATCGAATACAAGAAACCATCAAAGATCTTTTGCGCAGTATGCCTAGGAGGATGCAGGCTATCGTAAGAGCTAGAAGAGGAAATACTTAGTACTAAATTGTTATCATTTTGTCTTAAACTAATGTATCGTGTCGATGTTGTTGTTCTTTCCTAATTAAACGTTATTATCAAAAACAGACCATTTCACTAATTTCTCTACGAATCTGTTCTAAAGCTACAATATGTAATTAATTCGATTATTAATAACGTAGAACACTCCAATGTAACAGATTTAGTGACCGAAATCACAAATGTGTTAAAGGAAAAAAAAATGAAGACCTTAAATAAAATATGCAATAATTTTGTCCGTGAGTGTATATATATATATATATATATATATATATATATATATATATATATATATATATATATATATATATATATATATATATGGGGGGGCACAAAATTATTGCATATTTTATATAAGGTCTTCATTTTTTTTTCCTTTTACACCTTTGTGATATATATATATATATCAACACAAACTGCAGCACTAATCTAACATAAAAATAACGAGAATCATAATTTCAACTTCAATTGCACCAAAATTTTAAAATTAGAAAAATATCAAAAATGCCAAGAAATTTTAGAAATGTTGCATATTCGAAAAAAAAAATAACTAAAGTAATAAATGATAGAACAGATAGAAAACATTTAAGTGTAGCGAAATTACGTGTAATGTCTTTTTAAAAACAAATCATCGAATAAAATAATTGAGAACTTCTTTTGTACATTACGTGGGTAAAGAGTTTTATGGTTTTCCTTACCATCTAACATTAGAAGATCTGACTGCTGATATTAGACTGAATTTGAATCGCACGTGATAAAAACCTTAAACAAAGACGACCAGAGCCGCAAGAAATTCAATGTAACATAAATTATTCTTTTTTTTTCGAACATTATGGGGCTAAGTAGGGTTTCTGTGCTTTCCCTCCTCGTCTAATATTAGCATACATGAGTGCTAATATCAGACTGAATAGCACGTGATTAGTGAATAAAATCTTTACCAACCGGCCCCAGTTAGTAAAGATTTTATGAAATATAAATGTATTCTTTAATTTGACCTTTCAACTTTTTTGAAATTAATAAATGTCGAATCTATTTCAATAATTCATAGTTTTGAGAAGTCTTTTTTCCAATTCAATAGGTCTGTTATTGTTGAAATACAAGTAAATATATATATATATATATATATATATATATATATATATATAATATATATATATATATATATATATATATATATATACATATTTGAATTTATTCTTGCCTGTGTTGTACTGTTGTATACTTTCAACATGTAGATATATACATATATTTATACGTAAATTTTGTTATCAGATAATATATTATATATTGAACATGACCCACATGAGAATATTGCTTGCTGGAATTACATAATATATTAATCCTAACATAAATAATTCTGATTTGGATTTTGTTTCATTTAATTGCTCTCAAATGTTGTTAATTTATATCATTGTGCTTGCTTCTCAATATATATTATATAGTTGAGGGAACTTCGTTTCAACCAGGGGTCTCACGACTCCTCTCGTATTTTTCTCAATACCTTAATGTAAGAGAGTGCAAACTTGAAACTTTCATAAAATCTTTAATGACTGTTTTCTCTTGATTGTTTTTTTCAGCATTGATAAGTAATAGCTTTTCTGAAGTAATTACATCAATTTACATCATTCATATATATATATATATATATATATATATATATATATATATATATATATATTTATATATATATATATTTATTTATATATATATACCTATATTATATATATATATATATATATATATATATATATATATATATATATATATACATGTATGTTAATTTATTATAAATATTTGCTCATCGACCGTTGTATAAAAATTAATAGTATTGTAAATAATCGGGTTTAGTGACAGTCTATGAAGCTGGTGTACTGGGTTCGAGTCCTGTCTATGGGACACACACACACACACACATATATATATATATATATATATATATATATATATATATATATATATATATATATATATATATATTTATATATACAGGGCCGTAACCAGCACTAGATTCTAGAGGGGGCTGAACAAATTCTTGAGAGGGCTTGATGCTTTTTACATAGTACTAAAATGAACATACGTGAAAAAAAGATAGGAATATACTGCTTTTTCTTTTTTTTTACCTAGAAGTGTATACCGGAAAACGAATATTAATTGAAAAACATTTTGGAAATATAAAAAAATTTATTCTAATAAAAATAATAAATAAAAAATCTCTCCTAGAAAACTCTAAATGAATAAAACTAATAGAAATAAAAGATATTAAAAAAAAATCAAAATATACTTTCATCATTAAATATAAACAAATAAATATATCTATAGACGTTTATATCATAGAGCCAGATTTTGGAGGAAGATTATAGATTAAAAAATGCAGCCTTCAAATTTCATGTTTGAAGATTTAGCTCTATTTGCATTTACTCTTCTAAGGTCACCGTCATCCAATTCATTCGTGGAAAGGATATTTTCATTGAGTCATATTGTTAAATGTAAAATTCGAAATAAAATGATACTAAAAATGTTAAATTCAGTTGTGTCTATTAGAACTCACTTGGAAATGAATGAGATTTGCTGTAAATAATTTGAACCTAGCAAAGCTATGTATGCAAAATTTAGTTCTGATATGTATCAGTACACAACTTCAAGTGCAGACAAAGATGATTATGTAATGATGTCTTGTGAACAGTTTATATAAAAATAAAGATATTTGTAACAGAATCGTGGTTTTGATTGTAATAGTAATTTAAGTGAAAAGTCCCGAAAGTACCTATTATTGTTTTTCGGACGAGTAGGCAACATGTTGGGTGCACTATTTTTTCGTGCAGTTGCGAAAAAAATCATGATTGCGATTTTGGGCGACAAATTAGCGTCTAAAGTGCAACAGCTCGGAAAAATCTGGCAACCCTGATGGTAGCCGCTCGTTTGTCGCTATTTCATTTTAGGATAAAAAACGTCAACATGTTTTGCGGGTTAAAAGATGCCACAAATAAATAATTTTGAGTCAGTTTTACAATTAGGTAGATTTGTTTTTAACTAGTTTTGTTTCAACGCAGATATAAACATTTTTGATTTGTAATAATTCTGGTATCTTTTCTAGAGGGGGCTTAGATAATTCCAGAGGGGGCTCAGCCCCCTTTAGCGCCCCCCTGGATACGGCGTTATATATATATATATATATATATATATATATATATATATATATATATATATATATATATATATATATATATATATATTATATATATAAATATATATATATATATATATGAAAAACTTGGTTCACGGAATGAACCGCGTGAAAGATTCGAAAAATCTCGACGTTTCGGCTCCTTTTGCGAAGCCATCTTCAGAAGAATTAGAAGGGAAATAATTCAGAATAGTGGCCTCAATCTGCCTACTCCACGATTCGAATTAGGAGGAATCGGAAAAAATACGATTGCGTGGTCTCAACCTGCCTACTCCACAACCCGTACTGCTTCCTGTCAACTCTGAAGTCTCAACCTGCATACTCTTCAGAGTCAACTGACGGGCCGTTTTTTTTTTTTTTTTTTTTTTTTTTTTTTTTTTTTTTTAAATCGAGGTGAAAACTTCAAAAGCGATACCGGTTGCTAACCCGGCCTGTGTGGGATTCAATAGCTGTTATATATATATAAATATATATATGCAGTATTGCCTACCCACTAAAAACACCTCTGTTCTTTCGGTTTCCGGGCGTTAGCCTACTAAACCTCCAGTCTCGCACTTAGATTAGGACTCACGTGCTGCGGTCAGCACTAGAACCTGTTCTCTTCCTTGTGTCTATATTTCAAGACCCAAGTGTATGTCTCTCTGCGTCGCGGCGCATTAAAAAAAAAAAAAAAAAAAAAAAAAAAAAAAAAAAAAAAAAAAAAGATTCCATTGCTCGCCTAAATTTCCGAAGAAATCTAGGTACAGCTAATGGATTGAGTACCTGAAAATAAAAAATAATTATTAGTCCAGTTGATCTCTTGGTCTTTTGTAATAGACTCTCGTTCTTTGTGCGTCCTCTTCTGGATCGTAGTTTGTCAATTCTCTGAGCTCTTGATTTTGATGCTCTTTTATTGGCGTAAATATATTTTGCGCTTTTCTCTTCATAAATTCTTTGATAGGTTCCCATTCAATATCTCTATGTATTTGTTTCATTTCGAACATACCATGGTGCTCCCAATGCTGTTCTAATCAATCTATTTTCCGCACTTGCTATCCGGTCTAGGTGGCTTTTTGCAGTGTATCCCCACGCTACTGATCCGTACGTCAGTTGTGGTCTGGTATGGCCCTTATCAGGGCTATCTTGACTCTGTTCGTCATCTTGCTCTTCTATGATGAGTGGATACAGCTGCGCCATTGCTGCTTTATGTCTTTTGTACTTGCTTTGTTTACATGTTTTCTCCATGGTTAGATCTCGCATCCATCAGTTACTCCCCAGGTGAAGTAACTTCCTTAGACCATTGAATATCGTTTGTTTTCTATCTTTATGTTTTCTATTGGTTTTTGCATCCTTTTCTGGAATAGGATTGCTTGGCTCTTCTGCCATTGATTCCTATCTTTCCATTTTAACGCACCATTTCGAGATTTGGTTCATCTCTTCTTGTAGCCTTTTACATATTATTCCTACGTTCCTATGTGTGCTGGTAATGGCAGTATCGTCAGCATACACGAATAATCTTGTGTTCGTTGTCTTAGAATGTCGTGAGTATATATCAGGTATAGCAGTGGGCCAAGTACGGATCCCTGGGGAACCCCTGCCTCTGTAATTCTTGTTGAGATCTTGTATTGCCAATTTTTACACTAAACGTTCTGCCGCTCATGTAGTTTTTTATCAATTTACAGGTCTTAGTTTATATCCCGCGTTATGCATTTTGCATACAAGTACCGTCTTGCCAAACTCTGTCGAAGGCTCTTGCTACATCTAGGAACACCGCGCCTGTCATGGCTTTAATTTGGAATCCTTTTGTAATCGTTTTCTACTATTCGCAGTACTTGTTGTTCCGAGGAGTGTCCTTGTCTGGAATCCGAACTGTTCTTTGGCAATATAGTCTAGTTCGTCTGTTTCTTTCGCGTAATCTTCTCACTATTACTCTTTCTGCTACTTTGCCGAGTACAGGTAAAAGGCTTATTGGTCTGTAATTCTGTGGGAATTTTCTATCCTTGTTGGTTTTCCGAAGACTATCACGTCGGTGTGCTTCCACTGCATTGGAAAGTGGTCGAAACTTCATAAACGCATTCACAATTGTCAATTCGGGCCGATCGTCGCGTGGCCGTATTTATAGGGAAGGGGGGCGGGTACTCACGCTCATCAGTGCGGGATGCACTCTGATTGGGTGTGACATGGCGACCACTGAGAAGTGGTTTCCATGCTGATGGGAGTCTGTGACTGTCATCTCTGGTGTTCAAACAATTGGACGGTTTTTCTATTTCTACAGCTTCACGGAAAATTCGGGATTTGAAAGATCGGACGGGAGCAATAGTTCTTGTATTGGAGAAATCGATAATGTGGCCTGTTTGGGTGTGATGTTGGGAAAGGGCGTTGCGATATCTGAGTGTCTTACCGAAAGTGAATGTTTCTTTGGCACGGACCTGAATTCGTGCGGTTCGTTTGTCCTATATAAGAACGAGGACAATTGGAACAGGGAATCTCATAAACACCGTGATTTTTCGTTAGGAATTTTATCCTTGACGGGATCTGACCAGATGGGAGAGTTTTTTGTTGAGTAGTGAATGTTGTTTTGATGTTGTGTTTTTGAGAGATCTTGCGATCTTATCTGTTACTCCTTTGATGTAAGGAAGAAATAATTTAGGTGTAGATTCTTGTTCAGTGGATTGGAAGTAGGGTAGAGGTGGGGTGATGTTTGTGTGTTTGCGTATGCTCTTTGTTGATTTGAAATATGTGTTGTAACCGTTCCGTAATAATATATGTTTTAGAGTATTGAGTTCTGATTCACGGTGTTCATCGTCAGATAGTCGAATGGAACGGTAGATTAGGGTATTAACTACAGAGTTTAAGTTGAGAAGGATGGTGGTGAGACTGGTGCGTTCAGATAAACGGTTTGTATGGGTGGGTTTACGATAGACTGAATAGGAGAAGCCTTGGGATGAAGTTTTTTGACCATGACATCGAGGAATGGCAGAGACCCAGCGTTTTCCACTGCATTTGTGAATTGGATACTGGGATGTATGCCATTCAAATGATTCAAGAAGTGGAGCAACGAGTCTCCGCCATGGGGCCAGATCGCAAAGACATCGTCTACATAACGTAGCCAGCATGATGGTTTAAGGTCGAATGACGAGAGAGCTTGGGTTTCGAAATGTTCCATGAAAATGTTGGCTATGACGGGGGAGAGAGGGGATCCAATTGGAGCTCATTGTTAGTTTTGATATTGTCTCCCTTATTTACAAATATCCCCATGGAAGAAACACTTTCCATCCTAGACACGAAACATCAAATATCCCCAGACAACCTATCCCTGATCAAACACTGCATGGCTAACACTTACTTCATCTTTCAAGGCAATTTCTTCAGACAAATCAAGGGAGCTCCAATGGGATCCCCTCTCTCCCCCGTCATAGCCAACATTTTCATGGAACATTTCGAAACCCAAGCTCTCTCGTCATTCGACCTTAAACCATCATGCTGGCTACGTTATGTAGACGATGTCTTTGTGATCTGGCCCCATGGCGGAGACTCGTTGCTCTACTCCTTGAATCATTTGAATGGCATACATCCAAGTATCCAATTCACAATGGAAGTGGAAAACGATGGGTCTCTGCCATTCCTCGATGTCATGGTCAAAAAACTTACATCCCAAGGGCCTCTCCTATTCAGTCTATCGTAAACCCACCCATACAAACCGTTATCTGAACGCCCTAGTCTCACCACCATTCCTTCTCAACTTAACTCTGTAGTTAATACCCTAATCTACCGTTCCATTCGACTATCTGACGATGAACACCGTGAATCAGAACTCAATACTTCTAAAACATATTATTATTACGGAACGATTAAACCACATATCAAATCAACAAGAGTATACGCAAACACACAAACATCACCCCAACCTCTACCTACTTCCAATCCCACTGAACAAGAATCTACACCTAAATTGATTTTTCTTCTTACATCAAAGGAGTAACAGATAATATCGCGCAAGATCTCTCAAAAACACAAACATCAAAACAACATTCACTACTCAACAAAAACTCTCCCATTCTGGTCAGATCCGTCAAGGATAAAATTCCTATAACGAAACTCACGGTGTTTATGAGATTCCCTGTTCCAATTGTCCTCGTTCTTATATAGGACAAACGAACCGACGAATTCAGGTCCGTGCCAAAGAACATTCACTTTCGGTAAGACACTCAGATATCGCCAACGCCCTTTCCCAACATCACACCCAAACAGGCCACATTATCAATTTCTCCAATACAAGAACTATTTCTCCCGTCCGATCTTTCAAATCCCGAAATTGTTTGAACACCAGAGATGACAGTCACAGACTCCCATCAGCATGGAAAGCACTTCTCAGTGGTCGCCATGTCACACCCAATCAGAGTGCATCCCGCACTGATGAGCGTGAGTACCCGCCCCCCTTCCCTATAAATACGGCCACGCGACGATCGGCCCGTCAGTTGACTCTGAAGAGTAGGCAGGTTGAGACTTCAGAGTTGACAGGAAGCAGTACGGTTAGTGGAGTAGGCAGGTTGAGAACACGCAATCGTATTGTTTCCGATTCCTCCTCATTCGATTCGTGGAGTAGGCAGATTGAGGCCACGATTCTGAATTATTTCCCTTCTAATTCTCCTGAAGATGGCTTCGCAAAAGGAGCCGAAACGTCGAGATTTTTCAAATCTTTTACGCGGTTCACTCCGTGAACCAAGTTTTTCAAATACTTCCGACCTCGGAAATCTTTCTGAACATATATATATATATATATATATATATATATATATATATATATATATATATATATATATATATATATATATATATATATATATATATTCAGTGTTTCTATTCAAAATTAGTTGTTGGGTAATGAACATTGTTTACGAGCCCTTAAGCCCTTCGAAAACAGCATTAAACTGTTAATTTCTCACCTTCAAGACAGATAATATAAAGGTTATTTGGTATAAGTAGTCTGATTGCTTCACCAAGTACTCACAATCTTATTGAATGGATACAAATGAACTTGTGAACAATATAAATTACATATCTAACAAGTATAGATGTAGGTATTAGTTAGGTATATTCTTATATTACTATATATTACTATACAATCTTCTTAGTTCTCTCATTTTTCGAATTAATTTCCGTCTTTTGTAGTTTGATCCTACAACTCTCCAGCATTGAAAAAAATAAAATGAGAAAATTTAATGTTTCCTAATAATAACTAGATTATTTCTAAAACGCTGAAGAAAAAATATAGTTAATAGATTAGTTCCCTCCAATTTTAGGGCGTGGATTGAACTGAGTGAAAATATGACATGTTGTTTCACGAAGAAGAGGCAAATATCAATCCAATATCATTCAGGTTAGGTATAGGTAAATTAACATTACATTGTATTTACAGAATTTCAAATCACACATATGCGAATGAAATTGCTCATGCGAGTAATATTATCATTAGAGCGTCATACCATAGAAGAGCGCAGAAATATCGTAGAATTTCATCCACAGAATTCTTCTTATCGCATTCCTCTACAAGCAATAATGAATGAGCCAGTACTTACATATTTTTCTAACTGAGTTTGAGTACGATATTACTCTATGATAAGAAGGTAGTATCATCACCACAATCCCCATTAACTGCAATACCTATAAAACATATCTATGGCTTACTAATTAGGAAAACATCAATTAGATACTTGCATCGGATAGATCAATCAATGCAACAGTCCGGAAAAAACCGTTTCGATTCAATGGAAATGCAGAAATTGCACCTTATGAAATTTCATAAACCAATTATAAAATATTTCAGTCATTCGCAGTTTCTTCACGGACTGGTATGACGCCGGGACATCATGGGTCGCCATTGAAATCGGCGAATAGAAAAAAGGTATTCATTATAGAAGCTAACACTAGATGAATCGAAGAAACGAAACAAAGTATTGAATACTAATCGGGTAAATAGAACTATGAGTTATATACTCGACGCTCGTGAAGGCATTTATGATGCAACGACAAGATACTTGTTATGAATTTGAAGAGGAGCGACTCGGTACATATCATGAAAAACTTAATCTTTCAGTGATTAAGAAGAAGTAACCGACTTTTTATCGGAGTTGACTTGTAATGTCAAGAATACTCCACACTTTGAAAAGTTAAAACATGCAATTCAGAACTGTTTACCCTAACCGAAGTTGATTTTTCATAATTTTTGGTCTCGGCTGAGGACTCCCTTAATAGAGAACGAGGTATATTTTCTTTTCTTTGATTATTTTCAATTATTTGAGTATAGAACTTGTTTAACTCTTAATATATAGGAATCACTAAGCTTAGTCACAAATTTCGAAAATTAATGCTTATCTACTTTATAGGTACTAAATACATAACTTC
>JARQZK010003913.1:15000-30590 GCA_030704885.1 Cynegetis impunctata
ATAATATTGACAAGAAAGAAAAAAAAACGAATAAAGTAGGAATTTAGTCTGAATATGATTTTCAGTAAAAAGTGGAGTCAGTATTTAATTCATCAAATGCAGCATAATAATAATTATTTGAATCTTCAAATATAGAGACGACCAAAAAATTTAAAGCAGTCGCTTGCTCTGTCTGGTATAATGTCATTCATTTAAACTTGCTTTCTACAACAAAAGAAATTTTCAGAGAGCTTCTTGAAGCCTCTCCCTCTTGGAGCATCGAGGCATTGTTTTAAACTCTATGGGCGGAGACTAGAACGCGAAGTGCGCGAAGATAGCCGAGCGCGACGACGCCAACTTCATACGCCTTTTTAGTGGAATACGGCAGTTGCAGGTTATCTGTTGCAGCGAAAGTGGTTAGCGTTTTATACCGGCGTGACGTAAAAAAATGCGCGGGTAAAAAGCGGTGCTGTTTTTGCCCACAGCAACTTGACAGCTATTTGTGACTCTTTTTTCCTATCGATATAGTTTTTACGAACTTCTTGCTAGTGCTTTTGTGTGTCGTTTTTGTAGCGTTGCCTTGCTACAGCCAGATATGACTTTTTCAACGCTCGGAAAGTTTTTATTGGACAACTAGACACGATAAGTGAAATTCTTTCTCACGTGCGAATTGAATTCGGAAGCTGCTAGATTTGTGTCAACTTTTCCACCCTACGTTTTCGGTAGTGCATTCTGCTATCCACGGTATAATTCTGTGATGTTTTTCTGTGTCGAACAAGTTCGATCAAGTAAACGTGGATAATTGTTGAAGGTTTTTTCTTAAAGCAGGAATATTTCATAGTTTTTCCATTATATTCTGGGTATCAGTGAAACGTTGGGATAGGCTCCACGAATTTACGTGTTAGAATAATAGTGACTGGGACTTTTTTAAGTGTTTTTTGCAGATGTTTTCGGAGAACACCAGGTGAATTCAATGTTTTTTTGTACATTTAGATTGTTATCTTGCCTTGTGTGCATAGAAATACGTGGACGAATAAATATTCATTTGATTCTAAATGAACTATGAAAGACGTATTTGAACACAGCTGAAAACTTTTATAGCTTTGATTATTTAAACGGCCCCTACACACGGACGTTGATGTCTTAACACATCAACGTGCAACCAATTACGTTAATGTGAATGTAAAAATACCCACGTTTTTGAATGCACACTCCGGATGAACGTCGATGTTTTCTGATGAATCGCTTGAATTTTTGAATGCGCATTCAAATGAACACGTGAATCTCTCAACGTGTGGAGGCGATTCACCGATGTTTGTGCATTCTTAAAGCAGTGGTTGCGGTTAATCTTTATTTTTATTTTTATTCTTCTTTTCAAGAGCATAAGTACACGCCACTGTCACAAGAGCTAAACATTCTTCTTCGAACAAAACTATGGTTTTGTTCGAACGTGTGTACGAAATCTTTGCGTTTTTGGATGCACGTTGATGTATTAGCACATCAACGTCCGTGTGTAGCCCGCTCTTGAAAAGTGTATTTGAATTTAATAAGACGAATGTTACACCGAGTGTTATTACCGTTGTTAGTCATCTTCGAGGTCACTTTACGATAATTGTTATTTTATTTTCTTTAAATTTTTTTAGAAATTCATCAGAAATTGAATGATGTGGATTAGAGTTCCCTCAGTGAATTCCTATTTACGAATTTTGATTTATATATATATATATATATATATATATATATATATATATATATATATATATATATATATATATATATATACATGGAATTTGTTGTCAACAGGTACATTGTTTCTGTTCTCAAAACAGAGTCTTAATTGAGTATATACTTACTATAAGTAATTCATCCTTTTTGTTGGAGAAATAACTAAGTACTTGTTAACATACTCAATTATTCACTTTTTATTTTTGTTTTTACGGTGTATTTATTCGAAATAATCATCCTAATCATCTCTAATTGGATACTTCAATTATTGTGATACAGGCAGTTAATATATAATTATTGTTACCATTTATGGAATGCAATAGAAAAATAGATTCATTCACTCTCATTTTAATTTGAAATTTATACATAATTCCATCCTATGATTTGAATTTGTCGTTCCAAATTTTAAATTGGTGAAGATAGTTAGTAACTGGTTCACATATTTTGAGGTCGAGACTGTTTGTTGTTGTCAATGTCACCTGAATATATTCAAAAGTTCAAGATACCTATCAACTTATATTTTCAAGATATCATTGAATATGATTCATGAGATTTATTATGCATGTTACATAAGATCCTAAATGAAAGTGAGGTTTTTTTTAATGAATCAATTGGTGTAAGACAAATCATCGTTTATTTCCTTATTGATAATTTTTACATTTTATGTTTCAACATTTATCGATTGTAATGGCTTTATACATGTTGCTGATCTCTTTTCGCTTTGGTCTTGATACGAATTGATAAAAAATAGAACTATAAATCTGATTAGGTACTGAAAATCATTCTAATCAATTTGTGTTCATAGAAAAATTGTGAAATGGTGTTCCACGGTGCAAAAAGCTGAAGCTGTTCGTAAAAATATACGAGAATATAATATAATAAAATAATTGTTTTTGAATATAGACTGTGAATGTGATGACATCTGCTGTCATTATTTCATATCAATACCTACTTAATATATGAACGGTCATTTTATGATATTCACTGGAAAATTCCTGGTAAAATTCAGTCCGACGGTTAACTTTGTTTTTCCTATGACAAAAATTTCATTTCGGACAGCTTTGAAATTATTCTTTTATGTTAACAATTGGAAATTCAGCCTTTCAAAATCTCAAGTTCAAATTGTTTAGGCTACCTAATCCCCAATACCTACGAATTAAAATTATAAATAATTTATAATAATATGAATTAGGAAGAACAAGGATATAGTGAAAGAAGTACATAATTGCTATCTTAATAAATCCAAGTGGATGATCATATTCATGTTTTGGTCAAAATATTTGATCGATGTGAATAAAGCTTCTCATTTTAAAATATCAAATGCAAATACCCTTCTACACTGAAAAAAATAATCCGTTGATGTGAATACCGAAAGATAACTATATTATACCAAGCGTTGTGGTCAAATAGGCGCCAATCACTGCATTTATTAAATATTACCACTACAAAATAGTATGATCCAAACAATAATAAATACTGAAGCTTAAAGCATCAAGTACTTTTCCTGTTTGGTTATTATTTACCACAACAAATAAGTAACTCCTATTTGTCGATTTGTTCTCATTTATCGGTGGCATGGAATACTACATAACAAAATAAGGGTTTACCTAGCATTTATATGACAATGTATACTACTACCTCTCTATTTTTGTCCATAAATCTATGGTTATTATTTATCTGCACTGATATAATATCAGAGATTTTTGCAGGTTCATTATTATAACTTGACTAAATGAGTATTTCATACGTACTTACCTATATGTTGTTTTTCGGAATCATAACCAATTGTAATTATCTAATAAAAGTAAGACAATGTTTACAGGCTGGTTTATTCAACTTTAGTAATCAATAAATAGGGTGCTTGAAAATTAATTCATTCGATACTCTATCCTGTCCCAAAGATTTAGAACTTCCCTCAAGATTCATAATTGTACTTTAGTTAGTTGCTTTCTTCTTCAAGTTGTTCATCTACTATTTCTGAAAAATACAAAAGACTAAGGTTTCCACACAATTCTACACAAATAAGGTGTTGAATTTTCAATAATATACAGTTAGTTATAAATTTAATATGGAAAAATGTAAGTCATATGGGTATATACTTACATATATCTAGTTGATTAGGTTAATCAAATTTGAAAGAATTAGGAGATACCTTCTATGTCAGACAAACATACGTGCGATTATGAATTCTGCCTTTCAGTAGGTACTGAAGCCGTTAATGCCATTCCAAATTCGCTATGAAACAGAGTATGATTTACCGTTGATTACAGGTATTAAAATATCCAAATTCCATTGAATCAGTAAGCTTTCCATCTAGGTATCTATTCGTAAACATTGAACTTCAACTTGGAACAATAGTGCAAAATTAAAACAATGAGAATGGGTGCAGAAATCACGAACGGCAATACGGAAAACAATAATGATAAAAATGGCGACACATCGGAAGCTGAAGAGTCGCGTGATTGTTACTTCGGAATCTTTCGGCTTTTTTACTACTCTTTGTAGTGGTAAATCTTGACTTCACAGGAAGTAATCTCATACGTGCTATCATTTGTAGTGGTTAATAGAAATATTAAATAAGCTATATTCACCCTGAACCTAATACCACTACAGGTAAGATATTTGATAATTACATGTTATTGAACATTTCAACTGATGAAGTAGTCAATAATAATTGAAGCTATCATCATTCGGATGTGGTATGTAATAGATTTGTCGTGATATTGAGCACTCATAAAAGTAGTATCACTGACATGTTAATTGTTCAATGAAACTTAATCGACATAACCATTCATTTAGTAAACAGAAAATCTATTTTTTTTCTCAGTGTATGTAATGAGGTCTTGATGAAGAATTAATTGTTGTGTTTTTTTGACTGTTACACAGAACGAGAAACGTACGTGAATATAATGAATAAAACCATTGTGATAATGTATTCGGACATCAATTTTCAACCGATGCTCTAGTTCATTGATTCAATGTATTATTATTAATTGCTTGATGTTCAAGTGATTATATCAATCCCCGAGAGGCGTTAATTTCATCACCTGGATTTCAAAACAAAGTACATTCTACTAATGACCATTGTGTATCATTCAATCAACATCCAGCATGATATTAATGTTTTCTGTACATCAACCGATCAACTGCAGTCATTGAATTAAGAAACTCGGGACATTGACTCAATCACCGATACATTATTTCTAAGCCATGCGCACAATGACTTTCGAACATCGTTCAATGTTCGCAGACGTTAATATAATGTAAAAATACATCGATCTGAGCCTACAGGTTGCACCCCCTTAAAATTTTCATTTTCATAAATAAAATAGACTACACATATATATATATATATATATATATATATATATATATATAAATATATATATATATATATATATATATATATATATATATATATATATATGTATATGTATATGTATATATATATATATATATCTATATATATGTATATATATATATATATATATATATAATATATATCTATATATATATATATATATATATATATATATATATATATATATAATTATATATATATATATATATATATATATATTTATATATATATATATATATATATATATATATATATATATATATATATATATTTATATATATATATATATATATATATATATATATATATATATATATATATATATATATATATATATATATATATATATATATATATATATATATATATATATATATATATATATATATATATATATATATATATATATATATATATATATATATATATATATATATATATATATATATATATATATATATATATATATATATATATATATATATATATATATATATATATATATATATATATATATATATATATATATGTATATAGTGACAGGTATATAATTGCAAATAGGGAAAAAATGTCTATATATTATTGCTAATGCTCCAAGCAATTATGATGGCATTGTCGAACGAGAACGTTCCAAAGATAACTACAAACAGATACAAAAGATTCATTGAATTGGAATAATACAATTTATTTATAATTTTTCAAATATTGACATAAGATATGTGTTTTACTGTATACAATTCCTTGACGTTAAAAAAAAAGTATACAATAAACGACCGACACATAATACTTTCTGGAAGAAAACTCAAATCGGAAACATATAAATAATTTTTAAACAACTATCAACAGCTCTTATAACATAGAAAAACTTATATCTAATTCCATCGAAGTATGTATACTCTTCTTGAATTTTTGTTATATCTTCGTCAATTGTGAAAGATTGAATTGAAGTTTTCTTAGAATTAAAAAAGTATATCCATTCTTCAATTTCTTGTGGTGTTTTTGCAAGATATAAAAATGAGTGCTGTAAGTGAAAATTTTGTGTTATTCATTTTTCCAGTGATATTTTTCTTCACAACTTTGTTGGTGGCTGCCTCATCTCGGTCATCTAGAAATAAAAATATATTATGGTCGAGAATGGAAAAGGTGAATTCCAGATATTAGAAAACTGAGTTTCTTTTTTATTGGGACTCTACTTTTTAATGAAATGAGTATCTTATGAACTTTAAATATGATGTTCAAGAAATATGTATCAAATTACTCTGAAGCTGTCATTTGATTTCATAACAAATGAAAAAATTGTTCTCTTTCAACCCTGACTAGAACAACCATCTGACATAGAATGATAATATCAAGCTCTTTTTGAACTACTAACATTAGCATCACGGGGTGAACACCATTCACTCAAAAACACAATCTACACAAGCAGATACCTACTTTCCTCAATATTTTCGATTTCCAATGGGCCTAGTAAAAACTCAATCGCCTTGTCTTTGACATTGCCATTGAACAGAAATGCAATGATTTTCGCACTTCTTTTTCACAGTTTTTGAGAAAACAATTATCATTTTCGTTCTTCATGGTTGAGTCCATATCAATCTAGAAGTAAAGTTATAATAGTTAGTTGCAACTATAGCTATATTATATTGAATATTAGAGGTATTACATAAAATTATACAAGAATAAATTAAAAATCATGAAAAATATACCATCGACAATTTAATATATTACATAAAATGAACAAGGAAAATTCTTCAATAATTTAAAAAAAAAACATACCTACGCCACAGTTGCAAAGTAGACATCTCATGTCAGGAAGTTTGTATTCTAGCGACGGGTTTCTGCATTTTCGTTCTCAGCGGTGAATTGTTGGTTTCCAATATCTTTGGTGGATGGCGCTCTGGGTTGTTATACAGATAGTAGTCTGACCATGATTTGTATTGGGGAAAAGTAAATACTGAATAAATATGAAGGTGCATGGAATATTTCGGTTTCTACTTCAGATCCAGATCACACTCACAAGTATGGTCACAACCTGCAATAAGTGATTATTTTTCAAGATGATGTTGAAATAGTGTAGACCGTCAAATTTTAGTGAATAGTAGATTTTTTGTAAATAAAATTTTCTTTTCAGTAATTTACTGAATTTAAAGGGGTATTTAGCAAAACAATGTATGAGCAAGTTCCATTATTGAGCATATCTATTTTTTATAGCAAAATTCATAGTAGTTCGCGAAATAATGTAAAAATTGTTCAAAATGCAATACATTTATATATTTTTGCTACAAGTGCTCGAAACACACCATGTTTTCATTCTTTCGTCTCTTTCAACAGTGTTCAGTGTAACTACTTATTTTTTTGAGATTGTATTCTGGCAAAAAATATGTTCGTAACTTTTATTCAAATGTTATAAAAAACTAACAAGATTAAAATAATACAGTTACTGTACTTACCACCTTCTAAAGAAACTGCTTCCACAAAAATTTACTTATACACAAATAATACTTCACCGTTTGGCTGTTAGCGTTAGATAGATACCCGTATAGTCGTATAGCGAATTAGGCGGACATTTGGCATATTTACGTTGAGACGGTGGGGGTGCAGCAAGAAATTCATCAATCCATGATCTTTATGCATTGTCTCAATGCTCTCGGACATTGACCGAATGACTTAAAACATTAGGTGATGAACGCAGTGCATTGCTATGATGTACTATACATAGGTTAATGTTTTCAATCATTAATGTTATGCCTATTGAACATAGCTTTATCAAAAGAGGGGTTAAAAAACATTATAAAGATGACTTTTTTCATTAGATTCATGATTCAATTACATTATCATAATGACATAGATTTCATTATAACAACCAAATCGTTGATTGATCAATCACAGAAATTCATTATTATCAATAAATTTTGGACATTGTCCTAATGAAAAATACGTTATGATAATGAATATGCGGTTAATCATTGGCAGTGATTGATATCAGGCTCATTATTTTTTTCTGTGTATGCTCCCTGCGACCTTAAGGTCTATTCTGCCCCATCCTAGCTGTTCTCAGTAGGTACTACGCCATCTACAGCTCGTCTTTTAGTTCCAAAGTAGGTATTAATGAACTCCGATATCTGGAAAGTGAGCGTTTCCTCAGCGTTTGAGCGTTTCCTCAGTGTTTGAGCGTTTTCTCAGGAATCTATAATTGTACTTAAAAGTGTGAAATTATTTTATGAAACTCAATTTAATACCATACAACTCCAAGCGTTTTCTTAGGAATCTACAATTGTACTTAGAATTCTCAAATTATACATACTTACTTAAAAATTTTAATTTATCACCATATACCTGCTTTTATGCAAACATCTGCTGATTACTCATGAATGTAGACTGTTCATGTTTTGTTGTAAATGTCGATCTTATATTTGTGTGTGACAATCTTTACAGGCTTGAAAGTCATCAGTTTATTTTTGTTGGCATTTAAATATATTTATAATCTCGAGGTCATTGTTATAATACACTGTGTTAAGAGTTTTCAACAACAAAATATATTCGTAAGGCAATTCAGGTGAAAGTATGTTTGCACGTCTCGTGATAAGTTTTTTGTTAATCAACGAATTGGGCCTAGAAGATGAGGGTACCTCACTCAGATAATGGAATTAGAATTTCACACTCCGAAATATTGATTTTGAAAAATTACAATTTATCATATAGGTAGGTACCTACTCATAAAAAAATTATTTAATTAAATTTTTACCACCGGAAAATCCTGGAAGTTAGATTGTAGGTACTGGGATGGAAATTTGTTACAGTATGAACCTCTGAACTTTGGTTTGGAAGTTAGGTTGTAGGTATATTTGGATTTTTCACACTATAAAGCTCTCAATAGACTTTGGTAGAAGTTTTGAATGTTGTAGTTTAGTATCATAAAATTCTGGTGAGGTAGTCCACTAAATATGTAATGTATGAAGAATTGGTAGAACTGAATGGTTGAACAAAACTTTACTTTATGAGAAATTGAAGCAGTCTTTTCACTAACAAATATGTTTTAAGAGCAATCAGGAATAAGGTACACTGATGGGGTAACTTTCTGCTATGCGTATAGATCACTAATTTATCATCAAAAGAATATTGAAATCGAAAGAAATTTTGAGTATGAAATAAAGGTTTCTTGGATAAAATTTATTTTTTCTTCTTAGTTGTTCTCTTGTTGTGGGTGCTCTTTTTATAAATGAAAAATAAAAAAAAGCGTGAGCAGCACAGCTCGGTCACTAAGGTCGTATTTTTCGAACGAAGTGCATCGCGTCGAAATTCGAACGAAATAAATTATGGTTTGAAAAACCACGCTTTAATAGCAAACCGAAATAAAAACCAGAAAATATCTCAATTCATTGAAAAAAAAATCGCGCACTGACAGAAAACCATGATAAAAATTGGAAAATAATTTGTTTTATGAAAAAAAAATTATAATTCGTTAAGTGCATAGCGTAGTTAAGTACTGATATAGCGAATCAGGTTGAAAAAAATCTTGGCAAATTCTGATAGTTTCGTTCTGCCTCGAGAACAATTCTAGGTGCCAAATTCCAACTCATTTGGTTTGGTATAGGTATATATATATATATATATATATATATATATATATATATATATATATATATATATATATATATATATATACAATATAACGATATTTGGGTATGTATAGTCAATGAAAACAAGCGTACCCTTTTTCAGCTGTAAAAACGTCCAGTAAAGTAAAAAAACGTAAAATGTCAATACGAAAACTCACAAAATGAGGATTCGTTCACGGTTATAAATAATAATAATATCGCACATAACCAAAATAACAACAGGAGCATAGTCCAGCGACAAAAGCTAAAAAACAATTCAGTTACTTTGATTAAGTTCGATATCATTATTATTTTCTACTGTGAACAAATCCTCATTTTGTGAGTTTTTGTACCGACATTTTTCGTTTTTTTTACCTTACAGGACGTTTTTGCAGCTGCTCCTGAAGGAGGAAAAATAAAGATTTTCGAAAGCTAGATCTTAAGAAAAAAAACTCGCTTTGTTTTCATTGACTACATACCCAAATATCGTTATATTCCATAAAACAATTAGTCAGTCGATTATACATATAATTATTAATATATATATATATAAATATATATATATATATATAGGTATATATATATACATATATATATATATATATATATATATATATATATATATATATATATATATATATATATATATACCTATATGAAAATGGATTGAAATGAGAATTATTGGTATTGTGTATTATCTGCATTAAAACAACGTGTGTCTGCACTTTCTTGCACGCCGTGCAGAAAAAAAAATTTTTGCACACAAAAATAGCTTCTTTTCGACACTCAAGTATCATCAGAAATCACACATTTTCGACATATTGGAAGAAAATTACCTTGTATGCGATTTTATTTAAGAATTTTCGATGTATGTACATTATGTAAATAAAGTAGCAAATCGAGTAGGTATTAAATATTACTTTGAAATTACAGTAGTATAGTGTAACCAATTAGAAAACTGAAGGTTGCATTGCCAAGGTTATTATTGATTAATTAAGTTCGAATCAGTCTGCGTTTGGTAAAAATTGAATGAATAAATTCAACTTACTTCCTAGTTATTCTTGTTTCACTAATTTTCAATTTGTATTTACGTAATTATCGACGGTAGTGAATGCTTGATTACATTATTTAGCTATTTCATATTCACGTTTTCAAGAATATTATATAATAATAGCTATACTCACTTAAAACAACACCTACATATTTATTTTTCATAAGTATCAAGACGTGTACCTACTTCTTCAATTCTAAAGCTACAGTTCCACTGAAGGAACATTGAAGAACATTTTGTTGCTGAATTCTTGTTGCCAAAAGTAGAAACTTATGGAAACATACGTAAGTTCAACACAGTTTTTGTCACTTTCTCGAACGCCAGTTGTTATTTCTCAAGAATTGTTGCTTCTCCGTAACAAGAACAGATTAGTACATCCGTGGCGGATCAGTATGGAGCACCGTCTCCGATGGGGAGTCAGTGGGTTCGATTCCCACCGTATCCTTGGGTATTGTGTACGTTCATGAGTATAATTGGAGAGGTGTCAGATCTGTTGACCTAGGTGGCCATTCGATAGGTCTTTTCCTACCAATCCTATTGAATGGCCACCTAGGTCCCAGATCTGACACCTCTAGACTTATTTCTATAACTTCACTCAAAATCCATTGTAATCAAAACTCAACCAGATTCAATAAGATAACTCAAACGAAGGATCGTGCAAGAATGTAGGACTATTTCACTAGAGGCCCTCCGGAAGGTCTGCGAACAGTTTGAATATCGGCTGTACTTGTGCTAAGAAAACAGAGGAGACAATTTTGAATAACTCATAAAGTAATTAATGAGGTCAGTATGTCACTATTTTAATTATCAAAATGAATAACAATTCAAAAATTCGTGAGGTTATAAGTACCTACTGCAATTTTGAGTAAAAAAAATTTAGAATAGAATTTCAAAAATCGCGAAAAAAATGGAGCTTGCTATTGATATTGAAATTGATGTGTTTCGCCATTTTCAAAGTATCATTGGTTGAAGAAATATTAAGTGCTACTCTTTTTCAAATTGACATCCTGTATATATATATATATATATATATATATATATATAGGTTAGGGTTGCCAACCCTCCCGGATTGCCAGGGAGACTCCGGTAATTATGGTTATCCTCCCGACCTCCCTGGTTACAATAATTTTTCGGGTTTTTCTAAAATTATACGCAACCGGCGCACTAAAAAAAAACTTCGATCTTTAATGATTATGATTTTGTGGTGAAAAACTGTCGAATATTAGATACTGCTCGTAAGCAAAGTAAATATAAATTTAAAATTGATTGACAATTTCTTACACCCCACCCCCCTTATTGACTTCATGAAATTCTCCCTGTTGGTGCTTTCGAGAGTTGGCAACCCTAATATAGTTATAAATATATATAATATATATGTATATATATATATATATATATATATATATATATATATATATATATATATATATAAATATATATAAATATATAATAATAAAATTATATATATATATATATATATATATATATATATATATATATATATATATATATATATATATATATATATATATATATATATATATATATATATATATATATATATATATATATATATATATATATATATATATATATATATATATATATATATATATATATATATATGTATATATTTTTTCCACTATAAACTCTATGTGAACAGATTTTCATCAGAGACAAACATTTTATGATCAAATAAGAATAATAACAATGAATTTATTGATAACAATAGTGAGAGGTGAAGTTTAACAAAGCTATTCCTACTCAACCTCAAATTACAGAGAATGAAATGAAGAAACAAAATAAAAATTAAAGGAGATAAAATAAATAACTGATAAAATGAAATACCTAAATGTAAAATACTTACGAAGCAATCGAGTACGTTCGACAGTCTATCAATTTTTGATATTGCTACTCATTTCTCAAATTCTTGCCACTCTTTCAATCTCACCTTCAATTTTAAGATTTACATCAATCTTCCGTACGACAGTGATGACCATCATTCCCATTCTTTTTCTGCGTTAATTGGTAATAAATAACCGGTAAAATTGGATTATGGGGGTAAAATAAGTGAGGTTAAAGCCCTTCGCCGTTCCATTACCTAATAACCTACAATTTAGGTTGTCGAACACACCCATGAGCCTATGTTAATAGGCATCGACATGTGTGTGATAGTTTGTTTGAACCGTCAATTATCTACGGCCTATAGAAGAATTCGGATAATGACGTGATGGTACTAATCAGAATGTGTGAATAATACCCGAGATTCATTTTCCAATTTGATGTGTTGGTAGCATTTTTCGTGTTTGTTTTCAAGCTGAAAAGTTCCTATGACAGCATTGGCGTTACTGAGATTTTGTTCGGGGGGTTCCTTTCCCCCCTATTCTGCACATTCTGCAAAAGTTAATTTTTCAATCCCCAATTTTTGGGCATCATAGTTGTCCTGGGTTGTGCCAGTGGATGACTGGAATATCTCTATATAAGATATTGAAAATCGAGTTAAATATTCATTCTCGAAACATACAGGGTGTAAACAATTCACTTTAATATTGAGTTTAGTATATATACAGGGTGTCCCACCGGGAAAGAACGCGATCTGTATATGGAAAACTACACATAGGAAACTTTTGAAAATTTGACAGTATACTAATGTTGATAGGGGCAACTCGACTAAAATATTTTCAAGATGGTAGCACTTCCGGTTATACCGGAGGTAGATACCAACATGCTTATTTTAAATTGGATACCCTATATATTAATACATTTTTAGATTCTACGCAAGATTCTAGGCAGATTTTATTAATTATGTCCTATACCTAAGTCTAAGCGTTTTTGACATATTTAGGTTTTTATGTCAACAATGACGATTGCAAGCCCTAATATAATTATCAATTGTTCCTATAAGGATTCCCGTATTACTTACTTTGGGGTGGATTCCTTATTGAAAAAGACTTGCTTTAATAAATTTTGTATAGTATTTGGATAACTAATCATACAGGGTGTTCGAAAAAAAAGATCAAAAATGAGATTGAGAAAACTGACAAAAATCAATTTTTTCAAATGGAAACCCCCCATTTTTCTTATTTTGTAGTATTTAGCATTTAAAAAGAAGGTAACTTTGTATACAGTTATCTATACCTAAAATTTGAAGTTTTCGAAATATTGCCAATTTAATACTTTTATATGGCAATTTTGCATTTAATCGTTAAACAATTAGATCTAGGATAGCCACGATCGTATTTGACATTTCAAATCATCGTAATGGCACCCCATTTTCAATAATAATTTTATGAAAATTTTATACGATATATGCTTCTGTTTAATTCATGGTTGTCTAGCGAACAAGTGTTAGAAATAACAGACCATTTTGAGCGCGTCTTGACAATAGTCGCTTATGATGTCTAACATGTAACCACGATAATGTCGAAGGTTTTAGGAAAATATTAGTCAGATATTGATGAATATTCTCATTTGAAACAACTATAAAAATTCACACTCTTAGAAGTATTCTTTTTGAAAAAAAAAAAGGGTTAAACTACGTGGTGCTCAAGCGGTCGCCGCCCATCTTGCCGAGTCAGACGCTGCTTGGCTTCTGTACTTAGCTGAGTACAAGCATTTTAAGAGTGTTGTAAATAAAACTTCACAGTTTTTGATTTTCACTATATTTGGTTAACATGACAATTGTTTCGCCTATACACAGTGGTTTCTTCAGATGTATAATACATACTACAATATGTAGTATACATCTGAAGAAGCCACTGTGTATTGGCGAAACAATTGTCATGTTAACAAAATATAGTGAAAATCTAAAACTGTAGAGTTTTATTTACAATATTATAATGGATTTTCATCAAGTATTGGCCCAATCAATTAACTATTTTAAGAGTGGTACAGACGTGAATTTTTGTCATTTTCGCTTGACTCGATCAACTGATTGAAACTGAGAAAGTGATGTCAGTTATAGATAATAGAAAATCACGAACCGCAATTAAAATTTAAAAAAAATTTATTTTATTGAAAAATGAATAAAAAACATTGAGAAATGCATTGCGAAACAGGTCGAGATGCAAGTCGAACTGAAACGTCTCCGCGAAGTGCATCGCGTTCAAAGGAAAGAGTTGAAACTCACAAAGGATCAATGTAATAATGGTATCATCATATTACAAGGTATCTATATTCAACCATTTAACTCAATCTGCAGAAGCTGTGGAGTTGAGCAAATTTTTGAAATTCACAAATGAACTAGAAATATAAAGTGAAATTGACAAAATTTGGAAAAATTTACCACATGTTAATAGTTTAATTCTGCCTCAAAAACAACCCCATTTAATTTCAGCCCATTTGGTTTTATGGAGGCCGCTGGAGATGCCATAGATATACCGGCAAAACTATATGAATGAAAACCGAGATTAAAACACAAATATCTACTTAATTGCAGCGGTTATAATATATATATATATATATATATATATATATATATATATAATATATATATATATATATATATATATATATATAATATATATATATATATATATATATATATATATATATATATATATATATATATATATATATATATATATATATATATATATATATATATATATAAAAAATATATATATATATATATATATATATATATATATATATATATATATATATATATATATATATATATATATATATATATATATATATATATATATATATATATATATATATATATATATATATATAATCTTTTGAAAATTATTAGCAATAACAGGCTTGTTGAATCTTAAAAAACTCGATTTTATTAAAAAGTTGACGTTTCGCCACGACATTCGTGGCTTCATCAAAACTTTTGAAAAAAATTGTAATTTCTTTGACATTT
>JARQZK010003914.1:0-17500 GCA_030704885.1 Cynegetis impunctata
GTCAACAAACGGTACAAGGCGGTACTTGCTCTCCGCTGGTCTACCGAGGCCCCCTGATGTTTATATATCAGTACCGAGGAAATTTGGTGATTCACTCTATCCCGAGTAAGTAATAGTTGATCGAAAAAACTGTTCTTGGGTTGGACTGAATTGTCATGTTTCTATTGTTCACCAATATTGAATGAGGTAGTTTAGGCTTATCGGGACACGTATAGATAGATCTCCTGGGAGGATATATGATGATTTATTTACATATTACTTTTCTTGTACAAATTTGTTCTTAAAACGTATTGTGTCACAATAAAAAAATACATTTAATGTTCGTTTCAGAAATACATAATATCAAAATATCATACTGTAAATTGAGATTTAGTTTTCGGTATTTTGTAACATTTATGATATTTAGCAACGATCAGTATATAGGAGGAAAAATATTTTTTTCATATTACAGATACTATAAAACTCTGTATTTCTTCTTGGCACTAATCATTCCAATCTACATACCAGTGTATCTATGGAATGAGACCGTTTGGAATTCTCTTTTCACATGCTATTTTCTTCGCTACGTGGGGCTACTTCACATTACTTGGACAGTTAATAGTGTAGCTCACTTTTACGGAACCAAACCTTTCGACAAGTAAGTAAATATGAATTTCTTGATAACATATTCATTCAAACAAATATTCCTAAATATAGATGTAATAGAGACGAATCTATAATCTGCTATCATAATCATAAATATGCAATCATATGAATTTATTCAGAAACTAAAAGCTTCTTCTTTCCTATAAATTCAGTTTGATATTTAAATACTTTTATGATGAATATCGCATTTTCAGAATAATATTAAAACAATGGTTAATAATAACAATTTACACATTTATTAAAAGAAATAACGCATGACGCACGTTTCGGTGGAACTTCACCTTCTTCAGATCCTAAAGGCAAACTAACTATGTTTCTCCATTAAATCGAAAACGAGAAATAAAGAGATGACAAATTATGTACTACCTACAACAATTTTTCAATCTTATTGCTCCAAAATTACGCCCTTTATCGTGTAAAGAAGGTTTATTTCATATATATATATATATATATATATATATATATATATATATATATATATAGATGATATATATATATATATATATATATATATATATATATATATTATATAGATGATATATATATATATATATATTCGAATTGTTGTTGCCTGTGATCTATATTCTAATCTCTTGATAATTATTAGCAATAACAGACTTGTTGAAACTTAAAAAACTCGATTTTGTTAAAAAGTTTAGGAAAAAGTTTTTGATAAAGCCCACGAATGTCGTGGAGAAACGTAAAATTTTTAATAAAATCGAGTTTTTTAAGATTCAACACGTGTGTTATTGATAATATTATAAAGAGATTATATATATATATATATATATATATATATATATATATATATATATATATATATATATGAAATTGAGTTTTTGGTGGCAAGCATCATAAAAAGTCATGAAACGAAAAACTCTCTTGGACCAAGGTCCAACTTTGCTAATCGCACCCATTTTAATGAGCAGGTTTTCAAAGTGAAAACCTGCTAATAACGCATAATCATCAGAGCTCCGTCACTAATGAAGTACTTCCCTAATTTTGCCCCAAAAGTGAGAAAAAAAATTTGAATTCATCAAATAGTATCTTCCTCGCATAAATCAGATTCATATATACATTTTGAGTCTTCCAACAAAATTTGCAGTAGTCGTAGACATGTGTAATGCTCGACAATCCTCAACAACGATTACGATATCAAATTCAGAATAAAAAAAATTGCGGCGGGAGAAATATCAATTAAAAGCTTCTAACCCAACCAATGAAAGCTGTGCCAATGAAAAAACCCCAAAAACTATGAAAAACATAATATCTAATACAGTGCACATCCCTGACATCAACTCAAATTACTCAAAAAATTTCAACCATTAATTCCAATTTGGATACGGTGTAGACTCCCTAAACACCATGAAAAATATAGAATTTTCTACTTTAAAATAGCAGCTATTAAAGGAAAAAGTTAACACCATCTATTTGGAGGAGATTTGGGGGTGCGAAAAAAGGATTTTTCAGCGCGATCCCTTTCAGACGAAATATGTATGTATATACATATTGATATATATATATATATATATATATATCTATATATATATATATATATATATATATATATATATATATATTTATATAGTATATATAATATATATATATATATATATATATATATAATATATAATATATATATTATATATATCTATATATATATATATATAATATATATATATATATATATATATATATATCAATATGTATATACATACATATTTCGTCTGAAAGGGATCGCGCTGAAAAATCCTTTTTTCGCACCCCCAATATATATATATATATATATATATATATATATATATATATATATATATATGTATATATGTATATATATATATATATAATATATATATATATATTAAATACATATATATATATATATATATATATATATATATATATATATATGCATATATCAATGGTAATTTTTACTTTAATCTCATTTAATGCATTTTATATTCATTTCGTATAGTTTTGTGTTGATGACTTTTATTTATTTGATATTATAATAAAACTTCACTCGTTATATGTTACTTGTGCTACAAGGTGGAGCAAAAATTTCAAATTTATTTTAAACTACGAAACTATGAATATATAATGATAATTTTATTAAATTTTCTAACGTTATATGTAGGTACCTATACAATGTATAAACACTTTTAGGCATATTTTAATTGAAAATGCAATTTCGATCTAACATACAGACTTCTGCTCATAAAGGATTTTCAATCAATATTTAATATTTCGAATATTTTGTAGAGTAGGTATCGAAATATGAGCTCTTTGAAAAATAGGACTGAATTTTGGATTTGATTGTCAATTTAATTACTCCATAATATTTTGAAGTTAATAAAAATTGTCGAGTTAGTAAAAATTTTCTTGCGATAGCTGGACTTCTACATCATGAATCTTGGAGAAAGATTTACTAATCATGAGAATACAGTCTAGTTTACAAGTGCTTTTGTGTTCAACTTTTTTCAATCTAGGGACCTACAGTTTAACGCCGGTTCCGAACAGCCAATGGGCTTGAATCTAAGTCATTACATAACAGATTCCGGACATACACTACACTCAACAGCAAGGTGGGTTCGAACCCACAATTCTCTGTTTACTAGCGATGCCCTCACCGAGGGCTACCGAGGACTCCTTGAAAAGATAATATATATAAATATATTAAAAAGATTTTCGGTGTTTTTCAAGCATGATTTATACGAAGTTGACAAAGCAGCTGATAAATTCATCAAAACTGTCAAGTTTTATCAAAAAATTTTTACTGCCACCCCTGTCTTCTCGTTAGTTGAAAGTGTGGAAGAAATATAATAATTCGTCAAGGCGATGTTAAGCCAAAAAATGTTTTTTCTGCTTATTTTCTACTACTTGAAAGATTATTTTTATCAACGAATTTTACACAAAGTCATATCCCCACATCGCAAAAAGCTATCTACGCCACTGCTTATTGCAACGCATAAATCTTATTTTGCGCAACAGATATTTCCCAAATCCGAAATCGTAGTTTTATGCAACTATTTAGCATTACAAAATAGCCAGAACTATTTTTGCACAATTCAAATTGTACACAGCCAGTTCTATACATTTACGAATGCCCAACAATAGTTTTGCTTGTCCTATTTTATCAACAACGCCCTTACACAACGGATTTATTTTTTGTTTGACTTCTTCTTATTTGTTTTATTTAAATGCTGACGAAGAAATACATGAAAAATAACGATTTAGTCTCAAACATCATTCACCTAGGTGAGTATTCAGAAATTATTTATTTAAACAAGAACTTGAATGATGGCATTTATTTTGCGGATTACATTATTTTTCGATAATATCAATCGCTGTTAATACATATTTATTGCATATTTATTATCCTTGTGTAGGTCCGGATATATCGAAAGATGCAGTTCTAAGTGATATTTCTTATCGCCAACATTATTGTTGTCTACGAAAACATAATCATCAACTGATTGAAAATCATTTTCACAATAGAACAAAACTCTATTCTTTTGTAAAATTCCAGTCTTTGTTGCTAATTCGTAGAATCCATCATCATCCGATTGTACAACTGCCATTACATTTCCTGGTGCTTATCTCCCTAGATCCATTTATGGTACTCGGACAAGGACATTGTCCCCACCTAGGGCCGGTTTAAATTTTTATTTAATTGGCTTGTACTAACCTCTTTTGGCGTGTTTCCGATTTGAGGTTATGTCACAGGAACTTTGTCATAGAAATCATTGAAATTCTGACTCAAATTAGTGAATTACTTTGAAAATACTGCAGGCTGCATGAATTTTTCCATCACACTTTGAACAGTTTTCAACAACTGTGATATGTTCATGATGCAATGCATAACGAAACTTAACTTTTCTTCATTATCAGGCCTTTAATCTTCACTGTAATGAAGGACTGCAGTTCACTCTTAACTATTTTGGTATGTGTGGTCATCGATTTGACTCGATTGAGAGATTTTCGTTTCAAAGTTTCATGCACTACATGTTTTCGTTTGAATTCATGTGTAGTTTAAGCTCTATTTTTAGTTTGAGTGCAGTTGCTTAATAGGCAGTTCAGATACTGGAATATCTATTAAGTCAGAAGCTGGTAAGCAATAGCTGCTTTGTAGGTTTTTAAAGGTTTTTAATAGTTTCTACTACAAATTTATTCAATAATCCAAGTTCTTGATCAGCCCTTCAAAGTCCACTCCTGGACGTAGGGCTCCCATAACTGCTTTCACATGGTCCTGTCATGTGCTGATTGAATCCATCTTCTACCTGCCTGCTCTCTAATGTCATCAGTCCATCGTCTCTGCGGCCTGCCAATGCTCCTCTTATGACTTCGAGGTCTCCAATCCGTTATTCGTTTTGTCCATCTGTAGTCTCCCTGGCGTGCTAAATGTCCAGCCCAGCGCCACTTCATTCCTGCTATTACAGTTATGACATCGTCCACTTTTGTTCTTACTCTAATTTGCTCATAACGTGGTCTTTCAGACTAATTCCCAACATCAAGCGTTCTACGGCTCTTTGTGTTCTTCTAAGTCTGTTAGCAGAATTGTCAGTCATTGTTACCGTCTCCATGCCGTAAGTCGCTACAGGAAGTACGCAGGTATTAAACACTTTCCTCTTTAGATTTATCGAGATCCTTGGATTTTTCAGTACGTGTGCCAATATTCCAACCACTGCCCATGTCGAACTGATGCGTCTGGTGATCTCGGTTGTCTGATTCGTTTTATCCAGCTTGATGTTTTGACCCAGATACACATATTATTCTACAGTACATGGAGCCATGCAACTGGACTGCTATATTTCACTTGGTCATGATTCTCATCTTTCCCAATTTCATTGTTAGTCCAGTGTCTCATGATGTAGCCTTGAGCTCTGTCAACATTTCCTGCAGTTATCGTATGTCCTGGCTGAACAGTACAATGTCATCGGCAAATCGCAGGTAGTTGAGATATTTTCCGTCTATTTTCATGCCCTTCTTGCTCCATTCCAGGTTTTTAAAAACATCCTCCAGCGCAAGGGTGAACAAGTTTGGAGAGATGGTATCACTCTGCCTTACACCTCGCTTCAATGGTATTTTATTTGGTTTCAAGATTTTCGTTGATACTTATTGTAGCTGTTGCGTTTTCATATATGTTCTTAAGTATATTTCTGTATCTTGAGTCTATCCTAGCACAATTTTTAGCATTAAAGATAGCCCAGAATTCCACTGAGTCGAATGCTTTGTTGTAATCGACAAAGGCCTTGTGCAGCGGGACATTGTATTCATTTCATTTTTCTATTATTGTGTTAACCGAGGTATATGCTCTGGAGGTTGATACTAGTCAAATTTATTCGTAAGTCGTTTGTTATTATTCTGGTTAGTAACTTGTATGGATTAGATAGTAAGCTTATTGGGCGGTAGTTGTCAATTTTTAATTTATCACCCTTCTTGTACAATGGGATTACTCGTGCGTTACTCCATGTTTTCGTTATTTGACATTCTTGAAGACATTTATTCAAAAGGGTTTCTATGGCTTTCAGGGTTGATCTCCACCCAGTTTTATCATTTCCATTTTAATCTCGTCTTCACCCGGTGTTTCGCCGTTTTTCATTTCAGTGAGAGCAAGATGAATCTCTTTTTACGTAATATCTGGTAAGTCTTCAGAGCCAACATTTGTAATTTTCCTTGTACTATAACTATGAGGTTTGGGAGTTTTTTGTGAATACAGTGCACTATAGAAGTCCGTCACAATACTTTTCAAATCTCCGTTATCCTCTTTGATGTTTCCTGTATGGTCCTTGAGCTGGTGAACTCTTGTTCGTCCTGCACTATTAAGTGATCTCAAGACTTTCATGTTTTTATTGTTTTCGATGATAGTTTTCACTAATTCCGTATTGTAATACCTCAAATCCTCTCTAACTTTTTGCTCAATAGTTTTGTTGATTTCCTCGTATTCTTGGGTTCCCCTAGGTGTCTTCTTGCGTTCTTTCATTAGATCTCGTGTTTCTGTTTTAATCTTTGTGCTCGTAGTTTTTTTTTTCTAGTGCATACTTTCTTTGTTGCTGTCCTGATCTCCTCTCTGATTTTCTTTTCCAAGTCGTTCATGTTCATGAACGTGGAGATGTGTAGATCTTCATTGTATACTCTTTATATAGGTACTCAATTATGAACAAAATTAAAACTCAATTTTTCTATGTTTTTCATCACAAAATATGTACTGCTATTGCAATTTCGGTCATACGATCAACATCGGGTAGATTGGGTTTAGCACTAAATTTCTAAATTTACTATTTTGTGAAAACAAACAATAAAATCAAGTTTTGTTTTTGTTTATCATGATAAATTATCATACTAGTGACTACGGATTCCATCAATCCTTCATAGATTCAGTTAGTTCCAGGTGTCCGATGTACAGGGTGGGCCAATTTCGATGGGATTTAGGGTTCTTCTAGCATAGATAGCGAAAAAAGGAATCGACATGTCTCGGGCTCAATTTTCAAGACAAGTTCAAATATGAAAACCGCTTTTTGATACGTCAAGTCATTTTCGAGCTACAGGAGGATTTTCAAAACTTGCATTTTTTATAAGTCTCCATATCTTTTTCAATATCAAAATTTCGATTATTCGAAAAGGCTTCTTTTGTAGTTTTTTCAAAGACAAATCCACCACTGAAAACAAACATGTCAAATTACATTTACTTTTTGAGATATAACACACACTTTATATTTTTCTTATAGAACATGCCATATTCATTTTATTTTTTGCTATAAAATGATGCGCATATTTTTTTGATTATAAGTTTTTTCAATATTTCACTTTTTTAAAAATTACCATAGTTGGCTTCGTCTTTGACATTGTGTGTAACACAAAAAGATATCATTTTTTAAAATCAAGTGAGATGCCTTCAAAACTGCTTTTAAAACTAAGTTTCATTATAGTGAGTTTTGACAAAAACAAATATTCTCTGGGTATATCAACCTACAAATATTGGCATTGCAACAAAGAATAACTTGATGTTGACATTTTCGAGCAGAAATTTATTGAAATGTTTCAACATTTTGAAAAGTATGATATGCTCAAGTGTCTTATGAATGAAAATATAGCTACATCATTGCGGATGTATCATGAGTGATATCCGAAAAAGGAAGCAACCTTCGGGAAAAATATTTAGCCGACTGAAGCAAAATGTAATATTTCATGGTTTATTTAAAAAGTCAAGACCAATAACCTATGGAAATCTAATTATGGGCGCAATTTTTGAGCAATAGGGTTGAAAAATAGGTAGTTCCTTATGATATCTTGGATGGGATTGGTTTTGGTTGGAATTGGTTAGGGGGTTGACCCCTCAGGGGGAAAATAAATCTGGTTTACACCACAGAAGGCGCAATTTTAAAGCAATATGGTTAAAAGTTTGTATCTAGGTAGTTTTGTATGATATCTTGAATGGGATTGGTTTTAGTTCGAATTGGTTGGAGGGTTGACCCCTCGGGGGAAGAAATAAACCTTCTTTACACGATAAAGGGCGTTATTTTGGAACAATAAGATTGAAAGTTTGTGAGTAGGTAGTTTCGTTAATATATTGGATAGGATTGGTTTTGGTACGAGTTGCTTGGGGGGGTTGACCCCCTAGGAGAGGAAATGAATCTTGTATACACGAAGGCGCAATTTTGGGAGCATAGGTTTGAAACTTTGTATGTAGGTAGTTTCGTATGATATCTTGGATGGTATTCATTTCGATATAAATTGGTTGGGGGTTGACCTCCCGGAAGAGGAAATGAATATTGTTCACACGATAGAAGGCGCAATTTTTGTTTTTTGGATTTGGAACAAAAATCATAACTGAATGAACAGATTTTTTAAACTGGATACGTTTTGAAAACCTGCTTTTCTAATGAAGCTCGCTGCGATGAGTTTTTTGTTTTTGTCTCTGAAAACTTTAGTTTCAAAAGCAGTTTTGAAAGCATGTCTCACTCGATTCATGATGACATATTTTTGTGTTACACACAATGTCAAAGTCGTAGGCAACTATGATAATTTTTTAAAACGTGAAATATTGAGAAAAGTAATAATTAAAACCTTGCATATAATACATCATTTTGTAGGAAATTTTATGTATATTTTTAGAAAAAATAAAATTGCATGTTCTATAAGAAAAAAATCAAGTTTGTGTTATTTCTAAAACTAAATGTAATTTAACATTCTGCTTTTGAGCAGTGGAAAGGTCTTTGAAAAAACTAAAAAAAAAAATTGATAGTAAAAGAGATATAGCGACTTTTCAAAAACTCAAATTTTTGGAAATCTCCCTGTAGCTCGAAAACGACTTGACATATCCAAAAGAGGTTTTCATATTTAAACTAGTCTCAAAAATCGAGCCCAGGACATGTCGATTCCTTTTTCGCTATCTATGCTAGAAGTACCATAAACCCTCAAATCCCATCGAAATTGTCCCACCCTGTACTTTACGTATCTCCGATTATTTATGAAGGTTAAATTGGTAGTATGTATCGGAGATTTCAATACCTACTTTGCTAAATACTTGATAATTCGGTCGTGTGGAAACAGCTTTCTTGAATTATAGTTTCGCTCTATACTCCGTGTGAATGATCCTAGCCTCGTTCTACTGATAGATGCCAACTTGTAGCCCTCTGTGAGTGTTGTTTATGTTCTCGGACTTTGAAATCAAGGGATATTTTTGTTTCGCCACATTTGTAGATAACAAGGTTGGTAGATGCAATTCTTTTTACCTAGGGCCCTCAGGTGTAGTTTTGGCGAATCTGCTTCTTGAAGTATTTCCTAATTTGAATGCTATGTCGATATTGTCTTCTGGATTTTCATCATATCTTCACATATTATGATCATGGGATCACTTGGATTCTCCAAAAGTGTAGTTCCACTCGGATGACTTTGTGTGATTGTCTTCATGGGCATCTTGATTTATCTACTCTGCATCAGGTCCATTTTTGATGTACAATATTTCTTGTTCGAGAAGATGTGGATCGCTGCAAATCTTTCTCGCTCTGTAGAATACGGTGCTCATAATTCGTGTTCATCGAGAGGTTAGAATCTCAGTTGGGGCATCGACGTGTTTGTGTGAGTTTCCTATAAAATAACGTAAAATATAATATCAATACAGCATTGAAATTTGGAGACTCTTCAAAAAGTAGACTCACCAGAATCAAACCTCACAGAAGTTGACAATGGTCAATTCAATATACCACATAAAGTAAACAAGGAGAATTCTTTAGTAATTTACAAAATATCAAACTTTCGAAGGAAGCTGGTTATGTGTATTCCGCGACAAGAATTGTACATTCACAATCCAACAGTGAATTATAGAAATCTTCAAGTCGCCCATACTCAAAATCTGTAGACAGCTGTTTTGATCTTATTAGATCTCATCAGTGCAGTGCAGCTTATTTTACCTGGAGTAAATTAACAAATGTCTGATTTTTCCCAAATACAAATCGTGGTCGGGACTACCATGTGGATAGCAACCCAGAGCGCCCTTCACCAAGGATATTGAAAACCAACAATTCACCGGCTTAGATCGAATGGGATTCTTGTTCGATTGGATGTTGGACTGTGAATGTAGAACTCTCGTCGAGGAATACATATAACCACCTTCCTTGGAAAGTTGATTGAAAATTTTTCAAATTATTGAAGAATTTTCCTTGTTCACTTTATGTAGCCTGATAGACTCCCAAATAACTAGAAGTAAACCTGATGGACCTCCGAATAAACCACACACGGAGCGCCCAAATCAGGCACTTCCGGTTACATAGGGATGAAAGAAAATTAGTTATTTATGTACCAAGTGCGTTAAGTATATAGATAGGATTTAGTAACGCTCGTGGTGCATACAAGATTTTATTTTTCACGAAAAAATTATTTTATTATAATAAACAATCGATTTTCAAATCGGTTCATTGCTCCTAGCATTTTCATTCCATTTTTCTTTTCATAGTAGGCATGTCTTGTTGATATTCTGACGTTTGTTGAATATTTTTGTCATCATTATATTTGGTGAGTGTCATTGCTACTTTCTTTGTTTAGTCTTATAGAAATAATGGAAATGAAAATGAATTTACCCAAGAATATCATAGAAAATGCAGCCAAAGATGCAATTTATTGTTTTCTATGATATTCTTGGGTAAATTCATTTTCATTGCCATTATTTCTATAAGACTAAACAAAGAAAGCAGCAATGACATTCACTAAATATGATGACAAAAATATTCACAAAAGTCAGAATATCAACAAATGACATTGAGAAGGAAAATGAAAAGTAAAGAAGCAAGGAACCGATTTTAAAATCGATTTTTCATTCTAATAAAATAATTTTTTCGTGAAAAATAAAGTCTTGTGTGAATCACGTGCGTTACTGGATTCTAACGCCTAACGGGCAAAATTCATCCCTCGGGCCAAATGTTACCCTCCAGGCGTTAGGATCTATATAACGCACTTGGTACATAAATAACTATGATGGAACGACGCTAGATTCATTCTATGCAGAACTGTCTAAAATAAATATTTGTGTTTTCATTCAATTTCGCCATCAATAATCAGTATACCAAGTGTCGAAATTTATATGAGCAATTTTAACATGCATGAATTGGTGACAAACTTCTACAACTAATGAGTAACACTCCGTATGTTGATTTCTTAACTAAAAGTTTTGATGAAGGGGTTCAGGTGGATTCTGTATACACAAATATAGCAAAAGCTTTTGATAAGGTCCATCATCAAACATTGTTGAAAATACTAGGGGATCTAGGTGTGATGGCGTTTTTGAAATGGTTGGAATTCTATCTGACTGGTAGGCAGATATACGTAATTGTTAATGGGGTAATATCGGAAAAAGTGACATCTGGTGTACCGCAGGGATCACATCTTGGACCTCTCCTTTTTTCAGTTAATATTGATGATGTATCGGACTGTTTTTTGCATAGCCACCACAGCTTGTATGCTGATGATTTGAAGATTTACAAACAGGTTAGAAGCTCTAGTGATTTAGCTTTGCTCAAGGAGGATTTGAATCGTTTCTTTGAGTTTTGTGAGAATAGATATTTGATTCTCAATGCACAAAAATGTAAGCATATAACCTTTACTAGAAATGTTAATGTCTTTACCACTTTTTTATCTGTGGGAGGAAGTATGGTGGGGAGGGTGGATCAAATTAAGGACCTTGGAATTATTTTCGATTCTACACTGTCATTTGCAGCACACATTGACACTATCGTCAAAAAGAGCTTCAAGATGTTGGGTTTTGTACTGAGAGTCACAAAGGGTTTTGGGGACGTAGTCACTTCGAAGACGCTTTATTTTTCTTTGGTTCGTAGTAATTTGGAGTATGCGAGTGTTGTTTGGTCTCCTCATTATCACAAATATATTGATCGTATCGAGAGTGTACAAAAGACATTTTTTGCAAATTTTAGAAATCTTACTTTCAGATTTAGTGGAAATTAGTATCTGAGAAGTTATAATGTTATTTTACGTTATTATGAGGTCTTGAGTTTGGAGCACAGAAGGATGTACTTCGATGAAATGTTTTTATATAGAATTATTAAGGACGTATACGATTTTCCGCTGATTGGTTATTTATCTTCCAATGTACGGCAGTACTCAAATCGTCATGGTACTTTTTTCTGTGTCCCAAAAGCAAGAACTCATTTATATTATAATTCTCTTTTTCTAAGAATTGCACGTTTTTATAACTGGCATATTAAAGATATTGATATTTTCAATGAAAGTTCAGTTGCTTTTCATAGGAAAGTATGCGGTTATTTGCTTCGTTACAATCACTTCTGAAGTTTAGTTAATTCGATAGATTCAAGTAATTTAAGGATATTGTAATTTCTGTTTCTACTGTTTCTACTTTTTTTTTCTTGTTTCTACTTTTTTTTTCATTTTACTCTTCTTCTTGGTTAATGTATCTCAATAATTTGTGAATTGTTTCCGACGGAATCAATTTTTTGCTTTTGTATTTAGTGGATCTGTGTCATTGGGCTTAGGCCTGTAGAGGTCCCCATTTGTAATAAATAAATAAATAAATAAATAAACACGTACAGAATTCAACGTCGATATACTTATTTTGAGATATTTTTTCATTATTAATCAGGTTTCAATTAAAAATTCATTCGCAAATAACAAATTGTTATCGAACTATATTATGTATGTATTTTAAGTTATACGTGTTGATAAAAATACTGGAACATTGAATTTCGTTTGGCTTTTTTCAAGGAATATTGTTCCGGTAGAAAGCAAGTTAGTTTCTATGTGGGCAGGAGGAGAAGGCTGGCATAACTATCATCATGCATTCCCATGGGACTACAAAGCAAGTGAATTTGGAGCTCCTCTCAATGCTACTAAAACATTGATTGACATAATGTCTTACTTTGGTATGGCCTACGATTTGAAAGAAGCACCATTTTCGATGGTAGAAAAAAGAGTTAGGAGAACAGGTGATGGTAGTCACAAAATATATGGTGCCCCAAAATTTGACGATAACCATAATGATGAACCTATGAAAAAGCATACAGATTGAGTGTTGAAATATTTATTATTATATTAAGCAAAACCACGATATTTATGGAACTCTATTTATCTCATAAGTTATTCATCGAAGAGTTTACCTATTTAGGAAGATTTTAAGAGTGCGCAATAATATAGGTTACAATGAATCTGTGATGTTATTTATCTATTAATTATTTTATTAGACTTAAAGGTGTTTCTATTCGAGAAAATAAAAAAAATTATGATAAGATACTTATCTTTTTACATTATTATCTGCTGAATTTTGTTAGATTGCCAAATTTGGAATGAAAGCATTCATCAAAAGATTTGAAGTAATACTATATCATTAGCATGTCAAGGGGTTTGGTCAACATAGACCGAGAGATACTGGAAGTATTTTTGAAGTCATTTCTTACAGTATGGCGCTTTTAGGGGGGTTCATATACGTAATAAATTGAAGGATAATGATGTTCTTACCAGTGGTTCGCGGGACGTAATTGCAGAATAATTAATTGAAATTGCTCGAAAATCCGGAAGTGTCAAACAGTTTCTTTCACAAAATTTCGATGCTCGCTATATGCCATACTTCTCCGGAGGGTTTTTAGGCCCGCCATACTTTTTTGAAAATGTTTTTTTTTAAATTTTTAAATTTATTTCTTACAGGCTGATTTTCTTAAAACAATTGTTTTTTATTAATCTTGTACGAAAATCAGCACGCCATACTATTCCGACGGTCCAAAATACCTGCCATACCCCCTCAAACATGTAATTTTTTGAAATTTGAAAAACTATCTATTTCAGTATGGTAATTAAATCGTGGTCAGTTGATGATACAGTACGATAAAATTATATCCGCCATACTTCTAGTATTGTACAAAGGTGGTGCAATACTTGAAACCGTTTTTAAAACAGGCCTGAAGAAGCCGTAAAATTATTTTTTACAGTATGACATAAATGAAATCAGATTGTTTCAATACGATTAAAAGTTTTCAAAAATACGCCATACTGTGACCATGGTACGAAAGAACGTAATACGCTCGCTGTGATGTGAAAAAAATGAATAAATGAAACTATTTTTCACAGTATGGCATTTAAATTTTCGGAAAGGTCATAAAAAGTATGATTCAGGAAAATTTATCCCATACTTATGATGAAGTCCAAAAGTGGTGCAATACTTGAAACCGTTTTTAAAACAGGCCTGAAGAAGCCGTAAAATTATTTTTTACAGTATGACATAAATGAAATCAGATTGTTTCAATACGATTAAAAGTTTTAAAAAATACGCCATACTGTGACCATGGTACGAAAGAACGTAATACGCTCGCTGTGATGTGAAAAAAATGAATAAATAAAACTATTTTTCACAGTATGGCATTTAAATTTTCGGAAAGGTCATAAAAAGTATGATTCAGGAAAATTTATCCCATACTTATGATGAAGTCCAAAAGTGGCGCCATACTATAAGAAAATGTTCAAATGTTGCATAATATTTTACAATTATGCTTCTAATCATAAAAACAACTACTAGACCAAATTTCAAGGTGAAATAAATAGTTATTCGAATTTAAAAAAATTGAATGTTTGAGGGGGTATGGATGGTATTTTGGATCGTCGAAATGGTCTGGCGTCGTGATTTTCGTACAAGATTGATAAAAAACAATTGTTTTAAAAAAAATCAGCCTTTAAGAAATAAATTTTAAAAAAAAATTTTGAAAATATATTTTCAGAAAAGTATGGCGGGTCAGAACATCATTTTCCTTCAATTTATTACGTATATGAACCCTCCTAAAAGCGCCATACTGTAATAAATGACTTCACAAATCCTTCCAGTATCTCTCGGTCTAACAGACATCTATTAAATTTTAGGTCAAGTGCCGAGTGTTTTATATTATGAAGTTAGCTAATTATGTGCACAAAATTTTATAGTGATTGCTAGTAATTAGAAGAGAAATACTTCCATAAATATGAAATTTCAGATGCTCTGTTCTAATGATGAACTATATTGAGTGAGACAATTATTAAATATAATCTCAAAAAACGTCTTCTATGAAAATAATTTAAAATCATGTATGTAAGAAGAAATTTATGCTTTAGAAATAGTAGTACTATTTAGCAAAAAAATTCAAAGTTATCAGTTAATCGATAAGGTAATTTAAAGAACATGATTCTGGTAAATGTTTCCTCTTTGAAATTGTTCAACTTAGTCACAGTGAACTTTCTAATACTTGATAGCTGTTTGATGTTAATACCTGAATTATGATGTTTAATGACGACATCATAAGGAATTATTATTTTACTGAGGTTTATTGGAAAGCAATACGATAATTTTTTTAAATTTGCTCTAACAGATATTCAGAAGAAGTTTCAATTATGGAAAGAATAACAAGGAGCATGATTGAATCGACAAGTAGCATTTGTTTTATTGATTTTGATTGAGCAATATTAATTTTTGTGTAGCTCTGTATAGTCACAACTTGAATAACATATGTACAATATGGAATTGAAAATAAAAACGATTTATGAAATAGAATATTTGATTTATCTTCAATAATAGAAATAAGCCAGATTTTTTTGACAAGTCCAAAATTCAGTGATGTAAATGAGTTTAAATGATATCAAAAGATGTCATTTTCCACAATTGATATAGTTTATCAGCTTTTGTGTGTCGTGTGTAATATTTCATTTCAAAGTTTATATCAATTCTATCAACATTAGTTAATAAAAAAAATAGTGGCCATAACACTTTGTTATATTATTATTTTTTTTTATTATTATGTTTTTTTTGTTATTATTATGTTATTGCTTCAAATTAACAATCATCACTGAAAAATACAAATAGAGACGACTAATGACAGCGACTGTTCCTATGCCGGAAAACGTAAACTTGTAATCATCAAATTTATTACAAAATGAAACAAATATTAAATTACAAAGTTTAATGTTCACAATTTTCTTCATTTTGCGTACTAAACTTATCGCATCAGATCTTCACAAGCTCATTTAGTGCAGGCGCTGAGAAACATTCCGTTTGCAAAAACCGATGACCTCATTCTGATTAATGATTTGAGTAAAGGAAGACCTAATGAATGATATTGTGGAGGTTTCCGGACGGAATTATGGTCCAGTTTTTTTTTCGGCCCTATAATAGGAGTTTTCGATTCCATCGCTTCATATACTGTGCTGTACATTGTGTATACATTGAAAGATAAAGTTTTGTAATTTTGGTTTTCGTCGTCTGACTACAAATGGAACAGCTTGAGTTACTCGACGATTCGCTGCTTCTTCTTTTTGACTTGCGGGTCCTTTCAGTTGAATGGCCAGTCACGCCTGCTGACGAAGCACTTTTTTCCAGCGCTCTATTTTTTCTTCGCTGATATAGCTGGCTATGCAACTTTTTGCCACGAGAAGTGTTGTTCATCAGCAGTCGGATCAAACAACTTCTCAAACTTGTCTGCAATTTCGTCTTTGCGTTGATATGCTGCATTTTGAATCGTTTCAAATGACATTTTTTTCTGTTCGTTTACCAGTTTACCCGGTAAATCACAAAATAGAGATGATTTCGCGTTGGATTTTCTTCTTTTCAAATTTATTAATTGTAGCGACACATCTTTACTTTAAAAACCAAATAAATCACAAAATTCTGAGTACTATTATTATAAAAATTGGAAAATGTACTTGTGATAATAATCAGTGCGCACGAGAATGACGTTTAGCTATAACTGAAGCGTCATAAACGGTTAAGAACAACGCAGAACGCTCCAAAATTCAAGAACAGATATGAGTCGCTGCGGAGGCAATAAAACTGACAGCTGGCTTGTCAGGCAACCTTCACTTCCAGATATGTGAGGGTCTCAAAGAAATATTCCAGTCAAAAAATAACGGTCAATTGTTTTTTGCATTCTACACCATTTTTTTTCCACAGCTACAGCGATGGAATCGAAAACTCCTGTTATAGGGCCGAAAAAAAAAACTGGACCATAATTCCGTCCGGCAACCTCCACAATATCATTTACTAGGTATTTCTTTACTTAAATCGTCAATCAGAATGAGGTCATCGGTTTTTGCAAACTGAATGTTTCCCAGCGCCAGGTCTAATTTGCTATTAACACAAAATTTACTTGATGCAATAATATTTAAATTTAGCAAAATATTTGCAAATTGCGCGCGTTTCATTCCTCCTTCAAGTATGTGTGAGGGAGGCAGGCTTTGAGTATTGGCGATGAATTCCTTCAGCGAGATCAGAGGATACAATTTTTTATACAAGTGCATTAAGGATGAGTGAGACAGGATAGTGTAGGTAGGGTTCAGAGGATGAAACTGGCCCAGCATTCACCTTGTAATTTCGCAAGCA
>JARQZK010003914.1:20000-30445 GCA_030704885.1 Cynegetis impunctata
GCCTTTGAACTTTCACTACTCAAAGAATATAAAAAGGATAAAAAGAGGATTCGGAAGAAAAATCTCACAGCAGATGAGCCTGCCGAAGATATTACTTCTTCAGTATCTGGTCGGGAAACATTCAGAGTGAGAGTATTTTCAGTAATTATAGATAGACTTTTGGTTGAACTTCAAAAGAAACGAGAATCATACAGTAATTTTTACAGTAAATTTTCATTTTTAAACAACTTGGCCAATTTGAGCAATGACGGATTTCAAAATAGAGCAAGTACGTTAGAAACAATGTATTCCGGTGATTCAGAAAAGTGTTTTGTGGATGAATGTATCCACCTGCATTCTTATTTAACAGCAGTTGCTTGGGGCGGAAAACTGCCCCGAACAACCAACGCAATTTTAAAGGTTCTAAGAATTGATGAACTTGAAACAATTTATCCAAACGTTAACATAGCTTTAATAATGTGTATATCGACGGCAGTCAGCAATTGCATTGGTGAGCAGTGCTTTTCCAGTCTAAAGAGAGTGAAAAATTTTCTTCGCTCAAATATGACAGATATCAGATTAAATTCGTTAGCAATACTCAACATAGAATCAAACTTATTGCAATCTTTAAACTATGACGATTGACAAAAATGTAAGCGCCAAAATTTTTTATTTTCTAAATGAAAATTAGCAACTTGTTTTTTTTTAAATTCACCAAGTATTAATGAAATCTTAAAATTAATAAAAGCTCCAGAAGTTCGTTTCCAAATTTTCTCGACCGAGAAAGAAATCCGCCCTTACGGCATACTCCTAGGCCACTATCTATATTATCGAGTTTGAATTAAGTAACTATAACATATTAAACTTAGTTAATTATATAAATAGAATAATAGATACACTGATTTAATTCATACTTTAACATGTTCAATAATTTAATTCATACGACTGGCGTATAAAGCCAAATATTATATTGTATAGGGAATATCATAATTTTCGGGTTTACATGCCAGTCGTACCTCAAAGCTTTAAAATATAGTAAACCTAAATCGCAAGATTTGTCCGACAATATCGATCTCATGTAAACTCATGCTCTTTTAGTCTTGGCCCCCATCTCATCGCGTTTTTCTAAGGGGCAGCACATAACACAGTGATTTTTAACATAGGGGCGCGGATGGGATGTTTGCCTACGGCGCTCTGAACGTTTATTCCGCCTCTGGGCACAACCATACATAAAATGCATATCGGTCATTTCAGCATTAGTGTTATTATTCATATTGAAGATTGAGAAGACACAATTGAACTTTCAACTACCACATTAAAGTGACTAGACAGCCATCTACTAGATTTTTTAGATTTTAAAAAAACTACAATTGAACTCACAAGTTGTGCAAACAAAACGTGACAGACATCTATTAGATTTTTTTGATTCCATTTACAAAAGCTTCGTTCATTAAAAATGATGCATATAATTTTTTCAAAAATAAACTATTGATTTTAAGAGCACAACACAGAATTTGAAAATGTTTTGCAATGAATCGTTCTTTTCAACACATATTTTTTAATTGAGAAAATTTGTTTAGTTAAAAAGTTCTGATAAAAAAGAGAATAGAGGTTGTTTGCTCCTCCCCTTACAAATACCACAACAAAATATTCATAGGTATCCTTTTTATTGGTAGAACACGTCCACAAAATGCTATTTTTTAACTTCTGAGCATTTACAGTATTTTTGGAAGCGTGTAATTTCTCAAGGAAAGGCATAAGAGCTTTTATTTACATGAAAGACCCCCTTTAATTTTCAACAAGGAATCACCTCCTTAAAACTTTTGCACTTATTTGGCAACACCCTGCATATGACACGAGATTAAAATATTATGATATTTTCAGGTTCATGCTGTCAGTGAACAGTATGTTTGTATCTAGTATAGCATATGGAGAAGGTTGGCATAATTATCATCATGCTTTGTATATGATACCCAGCCTGGGAGGAGCAGGAAGTTCAGAGGAGTCAGTACCTCCCGAGAACTGTCTTCTGCATTAAGGAAAGGAAAGGAAACACACGTGTTTCATTCCTCCCTGAAGTATGTGCCAGGGAGGCGGGCAGCTTGAGTTTGGGATTAACTCCTTCAGCCAGATCAGAGGATACACTTGTATGTACAAGTGCATTAAGGAAAAAAAAGGAAGGAAACACACGTGTTTCATTCCTCCCTGAAGTATGTGTCAGGGAGGCGGGCAGCTTGAGTTTGGGATTAACTCCTTCAGCCAGATCAGAGGATACACTTGTATGTACAAGTGCATTAAGGATAGGTGAGACGGGATATTTACGGAACATAGGAAGTGTGGGTAGGGTTCAGAGGATTAATACTGTCCCAGCATTCGCCTTATAAGTTTGCAAGCAGTGACTTACATTACCATGAGGAAACCTCTGAGAAAAACTCATGGCAGACCAGTCGGCCCCGGGGTTTGAACCCGAGACCTCCCAAATGCTAGCCAGCGTACCTAACATACTCGACTAACTAGCTTGGTACAAGTGCATTAATTTTTTTTTTTTTTTTTTTTATAAATCGAGGTGAAAACTTCAAAAGCGATACCGGTTGCTAACCCGGCCTGTGTGGGATTCAATAGCTGTTATATATAAAAAATATTTATATATGCAGTATTGCCTACCCACTAAAAACACCTCTGTTCTTTCGGTTTCCGGGCGTTAGCCTACTAAACCTCCAGTCTCGCACTTAGATTAGGACTCACGTGCTGCGGTCAAGCACTAGAACCTGTTCTCTTCCTTGTGTCTATTTTCAAGACCCAAGTGTATGTCTCTCTGCGTCGCGGCGCATTAAAAAGTTCCATTTGGCTCGCCTAAATTTCCGAAGAAATCTAGGTACAGCTAATGGATTGAAGTACCTGAAAATAAAAAATAATTATTAGTCCAGTTGATCTCTAGGTCTTTTGTAATAGACTCTCGTTCTTTGTGCGTCCTCTTCTGGATCGTAGTTTTGTCAATTCTCTTGAGCTCTTGATTTTGATGCCTTTTATTGCCGTAAAGATATTTTGCGCTTTTCTCTTCATAAATTCTTTGATAGGTTCCCATTCAATATCTCTTTCTATTTTTTCAATTCGAACATACCTTGGTGCACCCAATGCTGTTCTAAACAATCTATTTTCCGCACTTGCTATCCGGTCTAGGTGGCTTTTTGCAGTGTAATCCCCAAACGCTACTGATCCGTACGTCAGTTGTGGTCTGGCTATGGCCCTTATTCAGGGCTATCTTGACTCTGTTCGTCATCTTGCTCTTCTTATTGATGAGTGGATACAGCTGCGCCATTGCTGCTTTTGTCTTTTGTACTGCTTTGTTTACATGTTTTCTCCATGTTAATCTCGCATCCATAGTTACTCCCAGGTAAGTAACTTCCTTAGACCATTGAATATCGTTGTTTTCTATCTTTATGTTTTCTATTGGTTTTTGCATCCTTTTCTGGAATAAGATTGCTTGGCTCTTCTGGCCATTGATTCCTATCTTCCATTTTACGCACCATTTCGAGATTTGGTTCATCTCTTCTTGTAGCCTTTTACATATTATTCCTACGTTCCTATGTGTGCTGGTAATGGCAGTATCGTCAGCATACACGAATAATCTTGTGTTCGTTGTCTTAGGAATGTCGGGAGTATATATCAGGACATTCCTAAGCTCGGTGCTCGGGTTATATAGGCAGTGGCTTGCCCCTCCAGTGGAATAACCAGCTTGCGCACCACTAACGTTGGTGCGCGAGCAACAACGTTACAGCTTTCGCTTCGGACTATGAAGCTGGTGAATGGAGCTTTCTTCAAGTTGACAACTGATATAATAAACATACTGGCGTATTTCGGAATTGCTTATAATTTGAAAGAAGTAGGTACCTTTAAGATTAGTCCAGCACAGAATGGAAAGAACTGGCGATGGCAGTTTGATGATGGGTGGTTTCAACGATAAAAAGACCTATCAAAAAAATTATTTATAATATTTAAAAATTAATTATTTGGGATAAAACCTTGGGTGATGAATACGTCATGCTCCATAAAATGCAGTGCAATGCTAGAGATATTCTTCTTTGAGTATTGATAAATTCATAGGGATGCATGCTATTATAATTGCTCTATTAGAACCCGTCCAACCTTAATTGAAAACAAAATTTCAAAAAAAAACAATTATTTTATAGAATTCCTCAAAAAATTATGGCTCAAACCAAATTATCGATTTCAGTGAAATATTGATTCAAGTGAAATATTGATAGTGTATAGTTCTAATGATCATCACTATTATATTCTTGTGAAAAGATATATTAGATACTGACTATATTCTGGAAATTTATCAAATTGAACTGATATTTCATAAAAAGATTCTCATGCTTCTGAAAATATCCCATCATGACTATAAAATAATATGCAAATAAGCTTTGATGAATTCTGCATTTGAATTGAAAACTATCATCAAAAAGACAAGAGCAAACTTTGAGTTTCGTAAAACATTTTCTACTCAAATGGACAACAGCAATTCCTGGAAGAGTTTATTCTAAGATTAGAGGAATGAAATTCATAGAAGAGGTGGATAATAATATGAAAATAAATATTTTCATTCGACACAGTTCAATAAAAATTCTATGCAAAGATAAATGTTTTCCAATGTTGATATCTAAATGAAAAGAAGCATACAAATATTTGACTCAGGTTCTTGAATAATAGTAGCCTAGTTTCGAAACTTACTTGACTATGAATAAACTGAATAATTATTGAAACATTCTTCATCTCACAACCCTGGTTTATATTAGTGTATTATAATACATGAATATATATATATATATATATATATATATATATATATATATATATATATATATAAATAAATTCGATGGACGATGAATCAACTCTGTGGTAGTTCATATTTATATTAAAAAAATTAAATAATAAGAAAACAACTTGTCTAAAAACTTGTTGGATTCTTGGTTGGATTCAATGGGACAGACCGACATATTAAATTATACCTAACATATCTAAATTCAATACATGATAAGATCAAGTTCACAGTAGAAACAGAACAAAATAATTCGTTAAATTTTCTCGACCTAACAATATCGAAACAACAGGATAAATTTTCATATAGAATATTCAGGAAACCTACTTTCTCAGACGCCATCATAAGTTATAATTCTTTCAGTCCAATTAGCCATCGACTCGCGGCTCTTAACTCAATGATTCACAGGGCTTTTTCGGTTCCTTTATCAAAACAAGACCTTATGGTAGAAATTGACGTGATTCGCGCGATAGGTATTAACAATGATTTTCCACTAAAAATAATAAATAGTTTAATTTCGAAAAAGAGAAAGATTTATCAATTTGAAATTATATGGACCATACTGCAATAACAAAAATGTACAAAAGTTTGTGAGCATCCCTTATACGGCACATCCCTCTTCAAAGATCATTCAATTCTTTAAAAATAATAATTTGAATACTGCTTTTTTCGAGTCACAGCAGATTAGATAGAATGATTTTTAATAACAAAATGTCAAAGTCGATCCAATGAAGAGAACAGGAATTTATAGAATGGACTGTGAAGAATGTAATTCAACGTATATAGGTCAGACCGGGAGATGTTTGAAACCAGGCTAAAAGAACATCTAAAAAACGGACAATCAGCATTTAGGGAACATCTAGAGTTCAAAAAACATAACATCTCATCCTCTTTCAAACCAAAAATTCTTCATTACTGTGTTTTACCCCCACTGTTAAATCTCTGAATAACTTGGACCATCGATTACATTTTACCACCCCAGGTACCGAACCGAAATACTTATATATTTTCAAGCGATGTCTTTGCAATTATGTATTCAGTCTTGATAATGCTGTAACAGGCGAAACTAGTCGAATAAAAAGTTATTTCATTTGTGGTTTTTAGACAAGTTGTTTTCTTATTATTTAGTTTTTTTAATATATATATATATATATATATATTATATATATATATATATATATATATATATATATATATATATATATATATATATATACAGGGTCCTGCAACAGTGGCGCGGTGTTCCATATATCTATTTGGGAAACAGATAGAAATCTACATTTCTATAATATTACCTTATTGCTCGAGCTCGAAAAAATAAAAATATTGTCGGTCACACAGGGTGTTCAATTTCTTCTGGGCGGATATCAACTATGTTTTTTCGAATGGCAACCTATATTTTTTGTCGCCTTTTCGGTTTTTACATAGAAAATAAAAGATACTTTATATAGATCCTCATTTCGAAAATATTTACGGTTTTCGAGATTTTTTGCATTTTTGATTTTTTTTTGCAATTTTGGTCATTCAGAATATTTGAAATTATAAAGTTGTGCCAAGTCCAATTGAAATTTATTCTTGGTTTAATATTCTACATTGGTAACTCTCTCAAACGATATATCTGAAATCAACCTGCGATATACAGGGTATGAAAAATCGCTTGCCTCATATTGTAAATAGAAATGTACAGAATCTTCCTCATTTCAAATGGAACACCCTGTATATTATAGATCCAGAAGAAGCGTTAAAAAAAGCTTTATAAATGTCATGAAGTATTCCCTATGATTAAGTTTTGTAGTTTTCCTTAAAACAGCGAAAAATGGCAAATATTCAAATTTCTTCGCTATAATCTCAATGAACGACTTTTTTCATAAATAACATGTTGATAGATAAACAAGTTGTGAATTACACCACAAAATGTACCTGGTATATTTAAAATAATTTCAATAATCTCAAAATTTGAGCCACATTCTTTCGATCTAAATCAACCTTTCAGCGAATAAAATATTTATTGGAAATCGGGTAGTATGGCAAATGACAGATCAAAATATTTGCCTTCAAATAAGTATTGAACTTTCGATATGATTTCATCAGAATGTTGTTAAATTATATCGAAAGTTCAACTTAACGAATCACTAAAGATTTCAATACTTATTTGAAGGCAAATATTTTGATCTGTCATTTGCCAGACTACCCGATTTCCAATAAATATTTTATTCGCTGAAAGGTTGATTTAAATCGAAAGAATATGGCTCAAATTTGGAATTATTGAAATTATTTTGAATATACAATGAATATTTTGTGGTGTAATTCACAACTTGTTTATCTACCAACAGGTTATTTTTGGAAAAAGTCGTTCATTGAGATTATAACGAAGAAATTTGGATATTTGCTATTTTTCGCTGTTTTAAGGAAAACTAGTAAACTTAACCATAGGGAATACTTCATGACATTTGTAGAGCTTTTCTTAGCGCTTCTTCTGGATCTATACTATACAGGGTATTCCATTTGAAATAAGGAAGATTCTGTACATTTTTATTTACAATATGTGGCAAGCGATTTTTCATACCCTGTATATCGCAGGTTGATTTCAGATATATCGTTTGAGAGAGTTACCAATGTAGAATATTTGACCAAAAATGAATTTCAATTGGACTTGACACAACTTTATAATTTCAAATATTCTGAGTGACCAAAATTGAAAAAAAAAATCAAAAATGCAAAAAATCTCGAAAAACGTCGATATTTTGGAAGATATAGATAAAGTATCTTTTATTTTCTATGTAGAAACCGAAAAGGCGACAAAAAATATAGGTTGCCATTTGAAAAAACATAGTTGATATTTGTCCAGAAGAAATTGAACACCCTGTGTGATCGACAATATTTTCATTTTGTCGAGCTCAAGCAATAAGGTAATATTGTAGAAATATAGATTTCTATCTGTTTCCAAAATAGAGATATGGAACACCGCGCCACTGTTGCAGGACCCTGTATATATATATATATATATATATATATATATATATAATATATATATATATATATATATATATTATTTCGAATTGTTGTTGCCTGTGAACTATTTCTAATCTCTTGATAATTATTAGCAATAACAGGCTTGTTGAATCTTAAAAAAACTCGATTTTATTAAAAAGTGACGTTTCGCCACGACATTCGTGGTTTATCAAAACTTTATGAAGCCACGAATGTCGCTGGCGAAACGTCAACTTTTAAATTAAAATCGAGTTTTTTAAGATTCAACAAGCCTGTTATTGCTAATAATTATCAAGAGATTATATATATATATATATATATATATATATATATATATATATATATATATATATATATATATATATTTGCTAGCGACTTTTAGTGGTAGGTATCACTTGCGCTGGAGATATACGGAAAGTAATTTCCAAATATAACTTGGCTATGAGTGCAGTTAATTGATGAACAAAAACAAAAATTCAATTTACTACGTTTATTATCACAAAAATACTTTGAAAAATATTACACTGCGATTGAAATTTCGGTCACTAGACCATCATCGGGCAGATTGAATTAGGAACTGAAAACATAATTAAAGATTTGCGCTCACGGGTGTAAAGAATTATTGCAGGTACCTAAAAAGACAACAGGAACACATTTCAAGAAGGGCTAATAGATGTGGATTTCCTAAATTGGTACAATGAAATGTTTTTAGAAAAATTATTATTGTTGGAATACACTAAATATAGGAGAATATATCAACTCAATCTGGTCGTTCAGAAAGATATCTTTTGCATTATGAATGAGTTCAAACGTTTCTAATGATTCTCAGTAAGTAAATTTGCCTTTCGGTAATTTGTGCATAATTTGAAAGTTATTTATTTGTGGAAACGGGTGGTGGTTTTCACGGCAATGATTTGAAAACGTTGAATCCGTTTTATTCTTCAAAAAAGATTGTTGGTGTTCTTTAATTCTTGTCCTGAATGATCGACCAGTCTGACCTATATATACTCCTTTACATACAGGACAAATCAACCTATAAACTCCTGAACTTTCAAATTTTGAAGTGATATTTTTGGCAGTGAATGAAAATCCTGAGAGTTTTGTTTTAGGTTTGAAAGCAATTTCAATATTACATTTAGGTATGACATTAGCAACATTTTCTGCAGTTGCAGTTAATTGTCGGGAAAAGGTTTAGTAGTCGTCAATGTATGAACCTATGGGAACGTAATAACAATAATTGATATTGTCATCTATGGTGTAGTGAATAACTTATTTCAGTTCAAAGTTATAATTCAGAAATAATTATAAACAACACAAGAGGCGTAAAAAAACTATACTGGAGAACACAGGTGCGACCAAATAGAGCTTACCATACATCAAAAATCATCTTTGAAGAATTATAAATTATGTCGGATCAATCTCCTAAAATAACATTGGAGACACCATGTGAGGAGATTTTAGAAACACCGAAAGAAATTAAAAATTTAATAACAGCAAGCGAAGTCAGAACTGCTGTAAAAGTTGAAGAATTGAATCATAAATTTCAAATTCTTGAGACAGAAAATAGAGACCTCAAGGATAAATTAGACAAATTTCAAACAATACTCAACAAAAATAATTTGGTAATTTTCGGTCTTTCCAACGGAGAAAATGAAATATCATCCGACTATATTTGTGAGAAAGTGAACAGATTGTTGGACGTCTATATGAAGGAGTATGATATAGGAGACGTTTATTCCCTGGGTAAGGGAATAAACTGTCCAATCAAGGTTGAACTCATCTCATTCTCTTACAAAAACAATGAATACTATCAAAATAAAAAAAAACTGAAGGATAGGTACTGGAGTGAGTATATACCTGACCGGACTATCCAAACAGAGAGAAGAACAAAAAAATTGAGGAGACATTCAAGTTTCATAAGAGAATTAACGGGGAAACCACTGTTTCATTCGGGGAAAAACAGAAATTCTTCGCTTTGATAAATTTGGTACTGCACGATGTTAATGATAGACTTTGCATTATTCGATAGGTCGTTATACCCACTGTCCACATGAGTCGTAACCAAGAGCAAAAAGTGAGTCAGTTACAGATCAACTAAACCTCCCAGAGTATCATCATCGAGACAATAAAGAACAAACCTGAAAATCAGGACAAGTAAGGGCGACTACCAGCGCAATTATGAACAAAAATATTGCAGGCACTGGGAGCAATCAAAAAGAAACAAATTTCAAACGTCCTGGGATCGGTCGATGGAATAAGGACAAGAACAAGGTCACAGAACGAATACAAATAACATTCGAAATACATGTAAGTCTAATATATTACATTACTTGTTGTTGCGTTGTAGAATATCGTTGCAAGTCTATAATTTAAATAGTTTCAATTTTCATTAAATTTCTAAGTCATAGTATGCATAACTTTATAAGAAACCTGGAACCGGATCAATACCCAACAACAAAAATACAAAATATATCTCATTTATCTATGAAATGTTGAGGGCTACATAGTGTATCAGCGTTTTCCATCTGAATATTCGCAGCATATACAAAAATGTGGATGAAATGTTCGTTTTTCTTGAAAACATAAAACCGAGCTTCGATGTGATAGTTCTCACGGAAACTTTTCGGATCGACACTTGGAAATATACTATAGG
>JARQZK010003915.1:2500-7500 GCA_030704885.1 Cynegetis impunctata
TATATATATATATATATATATATATATATATATATATATATAATATATTGCATATACATATATATATATATATATATATATATATATATATATATATATATATATATATTATATATATATATATATATTATATATATATATATATTATATATATATATATATATATATATATATATATATATATATATATAAAGGGTGTCCCACCGGGAAAGAACGCGATCTGTATATAGAAATCTACACATAGGAAAATTTTGAAAATTTCATAGTATACTGATGTCAATAGGAAAAACTCGACTAAAAACTATTTTCAAGATGGAGGCACAAGTAGATACTAACTTCCTCATTTTAAAAGGGAAACCCTATGTTTAAATACATTTTTAGATTTTATGCAAGATTCTAGGCAGATTTTATTCATTATGTCCTATACCTTAGGCTAAGCGTTTTGGACATATTTAGGTTTTTATGTCAAAAATGACGATAGCAAGCCCTGGAATAATTATCAATTGTTCCTATAAGGAAGCCCTTATTACTAACTTCAGTTTGGACTCCTTGTTGAGAAAGACCTACTCTAATAGATTTTGTATAATATTTGGATAACTTTTCATACAGGGTGTTCAAAAAATAAAATCTAAAATGAGACTGAGATAACTGTCAAAAATCAATTTTTTCGATAATAAACCTCCATTTTTTTTATTTTGTAGTATTTAGCATCAAAAATTAAGGTAACTTTGTAAAAAGTTTTCTATACTTAAAATTTTTAGTTTTTTAAATGTTGCCAATTTAATATTTTTATATGAGGATTATGCCACGACCAACTTACTCTTAGTTGGCTATGACGTTGGCATCATGAAACAATCAAACTCTAAATAAATTTTTGATCACATCATTTGAATATTATTAATAATCATGCCGGGGCGCTTGAATATACGTACGAAGATTATTTAAACTTATTTATCATTTATGGACAATGTGATAAAGCGTTATCAAGAACATGCGAAAAATTTGCCATCCGATATCCGCAGAAACAAAAGCCATCGAGAAAGGCTGTAAAGCAAATTATAGAAAATTTCAAGAACTTTCGATACGCCAAGACAGAAGTGCAAAGAAATAAACCTCTCCTTAATGATGAGAATATTCAAATTACCATCTTGGTATATTTCGCCCCATATCCAACATTGTCCGTAAGAAAAGCTGCATTAGAGTCAGGGTTATCCAAGTCAACAGTTCATAGAATATTACGCAAACACAAATTTAATCCATACTTATTTTCCTAAATTCCAACATCTAGAATAAACTGATTTGCCTATCTGGGGCTTATATTCACCTTGGAAACCACAGCTAAACCAGGGCATAAGTCAAGAGTACAATCCACCTAGGAAAAACGTCGATAGAAAATTATATAAAAACAAAAAGATAAGTCTCATAATATGTATTAAGAAAATAGTAAAGACCATCATTTTATCTTGTTGTTATTACTGAGAACAAACTAGAACCCATATATGTTTAACCAATCTCCCTGCTAGCTCGGGCATAAATATATCTCAAAAGGGAGAGTGGTTACAAACAATACGCATATACGAATATAGCTGATGCGTACGGCTAGCAACACTGTCGTGTCAGTCGTGTTGGACCCAATTTTAGGCCTACTTTTCATTCGCCAAGTGTCTGGAGTGTAACGTACGTTTCATAACCTTGAATTCAGTTAGAGTTCGTCGACTACCAGTCCATCATATTTTCCGAAGGTAGGCAGGTATTTTCAATAGTCCTGGCACTTTAACGTTTATTGTGCCATTATCAGAAATAATGGGTGTCCCAACGGGAAAGAACGCGATCTGTATATGGAAAACTACAAATAGGAAAATTTTGAGAATTTGACATTATACTAATGTCGATAGGGGAAACTCGACTAAAATATTTTCAAGATGGTGGCACTTCCGGTTATACTACTTCCGGTATAACCTGACCTCCTTATTTTAAATGGGACACCCTATGTTCAAATACATTTTTGGATTTTACGCAAGATTCTAGGCAGATTTTATTTAATATCTCCTATACCTTAGTCTAAGCGTTTTGGACATATTTAGGTTTTTTCAGTTTGGACTCCTTGTTGAGAAATACCTACTCTAATAGATTTTGTATGATGTATGGATAACTTTTCATACAGGGTGTTCAAAAAATAAAATTTAAAATGAGACTGAGAAAACTGTCAAAAATCAATTTTTGCGAATAGAAACCTCCAATTTTTTTTATTTTGTAGTATTTGGCATCAAAAATTGAGGTAACTTTATATGAGGTTATCTATACTTAAAATTTTCAGTTTTCGAAATATTGCCAATTTAATATATTTATATAACGATTATGCCACGACCAAGTTACTCTTAGATGACTATGACTTTGGCATCATGAAACAATCCAACTCTAAATAAATTTTTGATCACATCATTTAAAAATTATTAATAATTATGCCAGGGCGCTTAAATTATACGTACGAAGATTATTTAAACTTATTTATTAATTATGGACAATGTGATAAAGCGTTATAAAGAAAATGTGAAAAATTTGCCAACCGATATTCGCTAAAACAAAAGCCATCGAGAAAGGCTGTAAAGCAACTTATAAAAAATTTCAAGAACTTTGGAAACTGGCCCTAAGACACTAATAATCAAATTATTTTTTCAGTAAATGTTCAAACTGACGTCCTGGAACTTCCAGACATTTTTAACATCTGAGTAACACTTGTTCATGGATCGCTCTTCTTATAGACTCCGGCCTTGAATTTCTGAACTCATTCCTTACCCGCTGCATGCAATCTTCCATAGTTGTTATGGGAGTATTATACACTCGATCTTTAATCACACCCCAAACAGAAAAATCGAGCACTGCAAGATCTGGCGAGCGTGGTGCCCAAAGAAAAGGACCATTGTTTGCTATCCATCGAGCATCAAAAACATTTTGAAAAAAATTATCGATGAGGTAGCCACCATGTGGAGGTGCACCATCGTGTTGATAAAACAGGTTTCTGTAAACAGCGAGCGGCAAATTATCTGAATAGTCTGCTTCCAAATAATGTAAAATATTCAGGTAGATTTGACCTATAAGATGATAAGCACATTTTATATCTAAGATGAATGAGAAACGTTTAACTTACCATTCAAATTTTCTTGGTAAAAACGTAGTACCACGACGCCATTATTTCTGATAATGGCACAATAAACGTTAAAGTGCCAGGACTCTTGAAAATTTTGTTCTCGAAACACATGCAAATTTGAGTCACTCCAGTAATGAGAATTGTGGCGATTAAAGGTAACATTTTTGGCGAATTTAGCTTCGCCTGTCCTAATGATATTGTCCAAAAAAAAGGGTTTCCTTGCGCCCAAGCTAAGATAAATTCACAAAATGCCACTCGTCTCGGCAAATCAGTTTATTCTAGATGTTGGAATTTAGGAAAATAAGTATGGATTAAATTTGTGTTTGCGTAATATTCTATGAACTGTTGACTTGGATAACCCTGACTCTAATGCAGCTTGTCTTACGGACAATGTTGGATATGGGGCAAAATATATCTTATTTTATTTTATTTATTAACATAATTCTACAAATCATCAATCATGATGTTCCCGCAGAATAAAATAATTTAGACAAATATATCAAAAATAGTGAACACTATGTTGGATGTGTCTTTGTGTAACTCTTGAGTGCTCCAGTGAACAACTTGAGGGATTTTTTCTGTTTTATTTCTTGTGGTAAGTTGTTGTATACCGTTGTCGCTTGGTAGTAAGGTGAATTTTTCGCTCTATTTGTTCTTATGTTATCTAGATGGTAGTTGTTCAGTTGTCTGGTCTGGTAATTATGAACGTTCAGTCTTTTCTTCACTTCAGTGTTGAATTTGAGCAGGCCATGCTCGATTTTGTACATAAGTTTGCACTGCTCAACAACTTTCGTGGTCTTCATGTTGGGTATTCCGAGAGTATCATATAATTCAGCTGTTGGAGTATCATATGGTAAATTGTATATGGCCTCCAGTGCTCGATTCTGTAGTCTTTGTATCCTCTGAAAATTGCCGATAGTTGCATTTGACCAAATACCAATCAAGTAGGTGAGCACAGAATGTATATTCGAATAATATATAGACTTTTTCGCTTGTTTACTGAGATAGGGACTGACTCTTCTCAATGCTCCAATCAAAGGTGTAAGTTTACGTGACAAGTAATCTATGTGCACATTCCATTCCAGTTTTGTATCGATATTTAATCCAAGGTAGGTGTGCACATTTTTTTGTTTGATTTTAATTTCGTTAAGTTTTATGTTGAGTGGTTTTGTGGGCTTATTTTTCTGACTGAAAAGAAGAGCAACCGTTTTATCCACATTCAAGATGAGCCTGTTGTTGATTAGCCAGTCCTGGAATCTTTTGAGGTCAGCCTCAATTTTCTGCTGCAAGACGTCTAGATCCATACCCTCGTAGAACAACGCTGTGTCGTCAGCAAACATATAGTACAGCGCCTCCAGTTCTGCAGCTTCAAGATCTTCCACATACAAGAGATACAAAAGTGGACCGATCACTGATCCCTGCGGTACCCCCTTCAATACCCTTTTCTCTGAGCTTCTTGTATTTCCTATAACTGTGTGATGTCTTCTGTTCTTCAAAAATGTTTGTATGAGTGTATGGGCTTTTCTGTTAATTCCCATTTTATTAAGTTTATTTAAGAGTAGTTCATGGTCAACCATGTCAAAAGCTTTTCTTAAATCTATAAACACTACTATCACATAATTTTTTGAGTCCATACTAACACTTATTCTTTGTACTAGGTCTGTTGTAGCCCCTAATGTTGAGCTATTAGTCTGAAAGCCATACTGATAGTTAGAGAAACTGAAGTAAGAGCAAATTCTATTTTTAATTACTGTTTCCAGAATTTTTGAAAATACTGACGTGAGTGCTATTGGGCGGTAGTTGTTGGGATTAGTTCTATCTCCCTTTTTGAATATTGGGATTATTTTGCTTT
>JARQZK010003915.1:12500-22500 GCA_030704885.1 Cynegetis impunctata
CTGAAATTTAAATCATTATTTTCAGAGTAGTTTTTCTACCACTGACTTTTAAACACAACCTGCATCTCCTCAAAAATTGTCCTTGAACTAAAATCATTTATGTCACGAGTTGCTTGATTGATTAAGATGAAGAATGAGGTTGCAAATGATGGATGCCCTGCACACTATGCTCGTGCAGTAAGGGCGCATCTTGATCAAACATTCCCAAGAAGATGGATTGGCCGGCTAGGACCAATTGTGTGCCCCCCGCGCTCCCCATACCTCAATCCTCTAGATTTTTTATTGGGGATATTTGAAAGATAAGGTCTATGGAAAACCAAATCGATCGGCTAATTAATTTCGTCAACGAATCGATCAAGCAGCACGCGAAATATCTGATTTGAGTTTAAGGCATTTGAAAGGACATTTTTTGAGAAGATGCAGGATGTGTTTAAGAGTCAGTGGTAGATATTTCGAAAATCTATTGTGAAAATAATAATTCAAATTTCAGATGAAAATTCCTTATTTGCTTTTAACGATGTAACAATCTATTGAAATAATTAATACGACCTTATGTTCTGTTCATTATTTGAACGCCTACCTACAACAATGAATAAAAAAGAGTCATGAATAGCAGTTTCATATATTTTCTGCCCATTTTATTGAGTATTATTTTTCATTTGAAGTATTTTGCATGTAGCACGACTTCAATGACAAAAATTGAATTTTTAGACTTTCGAAAAAAAAAAACCAGAAATATTATACCGTTTTCGAAAGAGCATTAAATAGGCTACTCTTTAAGATAATTTTCTGATTCAGTCCGGTACAATATTTTTTCACAGTAAATAGTCAAACTTCAGTCAGGGTTTTTGGATTTGAATTAGATTGAGAAAACTCAATTTTTTTTGAGGTTAGCGATCTAGTTTTTAGTGAAATTATTGGTCGATTGTCTCCGCCAACTATTGATGATAGCACAAAAAAAAAACATAAGTTAGAAGTCATTTATATTCAAAACAAGCAAGAAAAAACATAAGAGTGGCAATATCTCGAAAACCAGGAAACTTTTACTGAGGTCAAGTTGATGTTATCTGATTGACCTGATGGCAATATACCTCCAGTGTCACTCTAGCGTGCTATTTATACATATATATATATATATATATATATATATATATATATATATATATATATATATATATATATATATATATATATATATATATATATATATATATATATATATATATGAATATATGCAACCAGTTTATGATGAACCATTCTCCCCAGTGATACTAAATTGGTGTTGGATAACTCAATTATTAAGTCAACCCATAAACTACATCTTTTGGGAATCATTGTTAGTTCCAAGTTAACCTAGCATCCTGGCACCCATATATAAAAGGAAACAGCAGAGACTGTTTAGAGTGTTTAGAGCAAGGATGGTGAACCTTTCTCATTATCCGTGATACAAATTTATTACCAGGCGATAATTGCGAACGAAACAATTTTTTAGCAAGTATGAGTATTCGAATAATATTCGCAAGTTAAGATCTACAAGAATGCAATAAACAAAACATTTAACCGAAAAAAAAGAAATCTCAAGGAAATCAAGATTAACAGCATAGAAAACCATGTTTAAGACTATACTAGTGACGAAACGGAAGAAAAGTAATTCACAAGTACTGGAGATTACATATCTGAAACCTTCAAAAGGAATTATTAGAAGTCAAAGGATTTGAAATGGAACACTGAGGCATGAGTTGGATGTTGTATTAGTGTTACCTAAGTGATATACACAGAAAGCAATTAGGTGATTTGCCATCTAACACGAATGAAAGAAGAATGAAGTTATGGCCAGAGGAAGACCAAGTATAACGCGGGAGAGTGTGAAGTCATACAAATATTGCAAGAGTGCTACAATAAGCAATGTGGCATTTATGAGACAAAATAAGGGCCCGAAAAGGTACGAGATTGGCAAAACCTAAAAGGTTGTATACTAGGAAGAAGCAGGATAGGTAGGAAGACAGAAACATACTTGGTACGCAGATGGCTCTGAGATGGAGAAAGCAACGGGTGCGAGAATGTACCTTGGTGAATCAACAGAAGAGATAAATCTTTTTCTAGAAAAGCACTGTAAAGTCTTTCAGAAGAACTCAGCTATACTAAAATGTGCTCAGAAGAATCTCTCATATAGGCACAGAAGCAAAAACATATACATCAGTTCAGAAACTGAAGCTAAATTGCGTTGAAGCAATGTAAAGTTAACTCATACCTAGTGGAGTACTGCATCGAGGCAATGCAGAAATTGGTGAACTTCAACGGGATGATACTTATATGGGTCCCAGGACAGAAAGGCATTGCCGGTTGAAATGCGGAACAGCTATCTAGACGGCAGTAGATTACTATCCTTCTGGAGGCTAGTAGAAATAGCGGGCTATCATATCAAAGCAGATATAGCCGAACAGGTTGAGGAACTTCGAAAAACTAACCGCACGCATCGACGGTTCTTGGAAGAAGAAGAGGAAAAAGCTCCTAGAATTGAGTTGACAGGATATCAGAATAGAAGTGTACCTGTGCTCGATTTAGCTCACTTCAACTTTTCCAAAATGAAAGTTCTGCGCATGCGCGACTACATGTGTAAATATAGGTATGAGAATTCTTATGGGACCCTCGGGAGTCTTCATGGGGACTGAAATTTATAGAGGCCCCCAGAATTCTTCATGGGAACTCCCAGGGCTCCAGGAGTCTTCGTGAGGGCCCAGGGGACCGAAATTTTTCATGGGGGCCCGGGGAATCTTCATGGGGGACCCAGGAACTGAAATTCTTTGCTATATAGGAGCTAATTCGGAGACTTGTAGAAGTAGGTCTTGTAGATTTGGATATCAAATCACATACATAGAAACTATCATACATAATAAACTAATAGACGACGACTTCTTGTTAAAAATTATATAATTGAACTCGGGGTCATCGGAGTGATAAGAGCATTCATGTGTTTTCAAGCAGAATAAAGAAAAAATTAATTCATCCATGATTTCTGATTTCCATTCACTAACAGGGATATCCAACGAATAAAATTTCAAATGTGTAATATATAGTTATTACGTATTTTTCACTGAATAATTTATCCACTTTATGTACAGGGATTTCATCGAATAAAATGATTTTTGAAGAAGTCATAAATGAGCAGAGAACACACGCATTTATGCAACCTTTGACCTTAATATATGAAAATAATCAATATTTGATCATTACATCCTCATTAAAATTTTATTTTCCAAGCTTGCGACCTTAGACCTCAATATATGAAAATAATTAATATTTCATTATGACATCCTCATTAAAATGGTATTTTGCAAGCTTGTGACCTTTGACCTTAATATATGCAAATAATAGTTGATGAAATCCGTCGTTACTACGTGATAATTCAACATGATGAACAAAAACAAAACTTTAATATACTACGTTTATTATCACAAAAAAACTTTCAAAAAAATTATCCTCTTTCCCATTAACATTCAGCTTTTAACTCAATGATCCACAGAGCGTTTTCAATTCTATTATCCGAACCAAATCTAGCAAAAGAAATTTTTACTATAAAAATAATTGCTTCAACTAATGGTTTTCATAAAAGTTTGACAGATGAAATGATAAACAAGAAACATAGTCAACTAGCGTTCAAAAGCACATATCCTCAATTTATTGAAAGTAGAAAAATCGGAAAAATTCACATCTTTAACATATTTTGGTCCTCTAACAGAAAAAGTTGCTAATGTCATACCTAAATATAATATCAAAATTGCTTTCAAAACTAAGACAAAACTCAGAATTTTTATTCAATGCCAAAAATATCACTTCAAAATTTGAAAGTTCAAGAGTTTACAGGTTGATTTGTCCTGTATGTAAAGGAGTGTATATAGGTCAGACTGGTCGATCGTTCAAGACAAGATTCAAAGAACACCAACAATCTTTTTTGAATAATAAAACGGATTCAGCATTTTCAAATTATTGCCGTGAAAACCACCACCCGTTTCCACAAATAGATAATTTTCGAATTATGAACAAATTACCAAAAGCAACCAAACTTACTTACTGAGAATCATTAGAAATTTTGAAACCCAATCATAATGCAAAAGATATCTTGCTGAACGACCAGATTGACTTGATATATTCTCCTATATTTAGTGTATACAAACAAGGATGATTTTCCTAAGAATATTTTACAATTTGGAAAATCCACTTCTATTAGCCCTTCTTGAAATGTGTTTCTCTTGTCTATTTAGGTACCTGCAATAATTCTTTCCCACCCGTAAGCGCAAATCTATAATTATGTATTCAGTTCTTAACTCAATCTGCCCGATGATGGTCTAGTGACCGAAATTGCAATCGCAGTGTTATATTTTTCAAAGTATTTTTGTGAATAAACGTAGTAAATTCAAGTTCTGTTTTTGTTCAAGATGCAAATAATCAATATTTCATTATTACATCCTCATTGAAATATTATTTTGCAAGCTTGTGAACAGACGTATACATTTGACCTTAGTCCTTAATATATGAAAATAATATTAATATTTCATTATCAAATCCTCATTAAAATGTCATTTTGTATCCTCATTGAAATGATCATTAACACTCTAACTTTTTCTTTGGAGGTTCAGTCTTACGATAGTTTCCTACTCCCACACACACACACACACACATTGATAATTAAGTGTTAGATACTTTCTCAGTTATTCGATTAACTGTTAATATCTTATACTGAAGGTAAGGAATTTATTTTTCTGTGTACATATTAAAACAAAAGTGAACTGTTATTTTTTTCTTTTGTAGCAACACCTAGTCAACCTTGAGTATAATGAAAATTTCTGATGGTGCTGTCAAAACTTTTGGAGCAAGTTTAAAATTAAGTTGAACTGTGGAAGAAGCTTTCACGAACTCGAAATCAATTCGGCAATTCTCAAGACTTACCGCGAAAATATTAAGCATATACTTCAATCTCATCTCAAAAAGGGTTCTGGTTTGGGTGGTCAGTCGAAAAGTTTGATTTGGAGGGATGTAGATTCGTCTTTTAAGAATTGAATGCGAACTGGAGTGATTATTAATAATACAATCAAAGATCCCGAAGAGTTCCTCAGTGCAATTCCAGAATTTTTAATAGTAAAATAAAATGAGGTCTTCAAAATTCAAATTTAAAAGTTAACATCATTTTGAGCTGCAATCACATCAAACCTCATACTAGGAAGGAAAGTATTAAAACATATTCCACTGAAAGTTCTGTTGTTGATCTTACCGATGAAGAATTGTATAACACTAAATTTCGAGCTGTAATTCTTAGGAAAATGGATGAGTTTCAGGAGCGTGACAGTGAGTGGGCTCGTTTACAAATTCTCAACCTAAAAATCGATATAAATGAATTCAGGCCAACAACAATAGGTAATTCTACATATGTAGAGCTACCTATGTTTATTCAAAATAAAAAAGTTGTCGTGAATGTTGACACTCATTGTTTCCTTTGGTCTGTCATGTCATGTTTAAGATCTGCTAAGAAGAATATTGATAGAACCTCTTCATATCCACCACCTTGTTCTATTTTAAAATATGAGGGTATAACTTCCAATGACTCTACACCAAATTCATTAGTTTGAAAAACCCAACGATTTAGCAATTAACATGTACGCGATTGAAAAGAAAATGAAGGTTCCAATATTTTTGAGCAAAAATAAAGATAAGAAATACATACATTTATTGTTTTGAAAACTGAAAAAATTACAGTGATTTCATGATGCAAACTGACAATTTTGAAGAAAAATTCGTTTATCATTTTACTTGGATAAAAAGTATGTCACGTCTACTTAGATCTCAAAATTCAAAGCATCATAGACATTGCGATATATGTCCTAATCATTCTGTAACTGAAAATTCATTAGAAAAACATAAAACTTATTGTGATGGTCTAAACGAATGTAAAGTATCGTGCCCTCCGGAGGGTGTTGATTTTACAGAGTTTAAAATTTTATTAAAATCTATTCCTATCACAGATGATGATCCTTTCAGATATCTTCATTGAGAATGAACTGAACTCAGTAAGAGTTTTTCATTTTCCTTAGTGACGTTACGTGGTTTCATTCCAATAGTTTTATGTTTAGAATCATTATATTTGTCAACGTGATTCTCGAGCACATCTATCCACTTGTAAGTTCCATTCAATGAAAAATATCTAAACAATTTATCCTTGAGAGTGCGTATAACTCGTTCAACAATGGCAGCTTTTTTGATGTTGTAAGTATTATAGTGATTAATATTATATTTTTTCATTAAATTCTAACATTTTGTGTTGAAATATTCCTTTGCTTGATCCGACTGTAGGTTCTTAGGCCTTCGACCACTTTGCTCGAATATATTCGGAAATGCACGAGTGACTTCTTCACAAGTCTTCGATTTCAATGCTCTAGCCCACACAAACTTTGAGAACCAATCAATGAATACAAGAATAAATTTGTTTCCTTTATTTTCACGAACATACATAACCATCTGACCCAAATCACATTGCCACAAGTCATCTAAAGCCGTAATGATTGTAAGCCTTAGTGAAAAATTTCTTCGTGCTGGTTTATGTAGTTCTTTGGCTACTTGTTTTTTTTTTCTCATGAATGTTTCATCATCGATCGGGGCTAATGATTTATTAACATAAATTTAATTATTCAGCTTCTTGAATCCACATGATTTGGCGATCACCAGATATTATCAATGATCGTGGTTGTTGATGATTTATTAACTCCCATTTTATCATTCTTTAATTCATTTCCAAGATGAGTAAGTTCATCATCAATAACATTTGTCCTACCCCGCATATTAAATTCACGAGTTCCAAGCACCTCACCCGAAATTTTTCTCATTTTCTTTTCCATTTGTTCATTCAACTCTTTTTTCATCTGATTGAGAGATGTATTTGTTGAATTCTTGAAAGAATGGAATTTCTCTCCTAATTTTCCTGCATATTGATTGAATTTAGTTATATCATATTTCATCTCATTCGTCTTAGAATCTACGTACTCTTTCGTAGCCACATCCGAGTCACTTGTTAATATTTTAACGTTACAGAGTTTATGTTGTCAAAATTTACAGTCACCTTCCGCATTTGTGGGGAATCCTTCGATTTTCATATTTTTCACGTGAGACGTGCGAGACAAGCGACCATACTTATCAATCGACATGATTAGATTGAATAGTTTTTCAATATATTTACTTTAGTATAAAACATCAACTTCATGAAGCTCCTCGATAACTGACTCGATTTCATTATCAAGCGTATAATAAACGGAGTGGATCTACGAGCTCATTCACATCATCCCAGTATACATACTCCATAATTTTATCGTTATACGTCATCAATCCTTTTTCACTCGGCTGAGAAAGAAGCAATCGCTTGATAATATATTTATCTTCATCACTCCTACTACTTCTGACTTGCTTTATGGGAGGGATCAAATTCTCTTTCATGTACATTTATTATTTCTAAAATTCTCCCAACATTTTTTTATCTTCATTAGTATAGTCTTGAGGATCTTTCATGAAAATCAAATCATAAAGACCGTGGGTACCTACAAATTCCGAACCTCTAATAATAATTTTACCACTTTTCTTATCGAAATCATTTACACTGCTGCCCAGGATCCACTCCGATATCTCTAGATCGTATTTTGGTCCGAAAATAGGATCAATGTGTGTTGATTGATTCCAACCCTGATTGACATATTTACGTACTGGTTCTGGTTATTGTCCAAAGTATTCATTCAACTGCTCGGAATTTTTCAACTCGTTAAATATTTGTTGTGATTTTTAAAGATCATCTCCTACTAAAATAGATTTATCCTCATCATCGTCATCAGAGATCTTCCCAACTTAACACGTTCGCGACGATGGTTTAGTTGTATACCGATAAATTCAGGACGGATAAATTTTATGTCTCATTTTTGTTAATTTGTGTTTTTTTGTATAAATAAAGTGTTTTTGAATAGTAAATATAAGTTTTTTTTTGTAGTTTGATTCCATTTTCGATGTGCACCACCGGTGGTTCCTGATGCCACCAATGGATATTTTTTCGTTGTTGGCGTCGGGTACCACCGGTGGCGACAATGTAAAATCGATTGGAATTTGTTTTTTTGAGCATAAACGTTTTTTTGTTATTAGTGTTGGTAGTTAGATTTATGTTCTCTCAGTACATAGCACGGTATACTTATTCCTGTTAATTTTTTAAATCTTCAGACTGATGATTCTTTGTTTTGAGACTAAACTTTATTATTATTAGTATGTTATACTTACTAATTCATGTTCATTTACTTCTGTTCTATCATGTTTTGAAATGATTTGAAAAAATAAGAATATATTTTTATGTATCTCTATGTTTTTTTCTTTTATACCTATCTCAGTGGACGAGTGCGCAATCGGTGATACCCAAAGCAACATGTACTATTCCTATAGCTGTTGCCTCAATATCAAAAGCCTATCTTTGACACGTGAAATTTTATGTGAGTCTAAACTTTATATTGATCAGTGGCCACCGATGGTTCCCATTGTCTGCGACGATAGATCGTTTGGGGGGCCACCGGTGGCGCACATCGTCGCAAACGTGTTAAAATTCAGCTACCATATCTGTTGGAAAAAATCTTGGCGTGGCAACTAACTTCGAGCGTTTCGGTTCAAACGGGGAACTACCTTCATCACCTTCACTAGGTTTATTGATTGTTATGGAAGGAGAATATTTCAACGGGGTCGATTAGAATTGAGTCGTTGGGGAACCCACCCGTTGGTAAATTAGATGACGTAATCAGGTATTATAATACAGTATGCCCTTGTAGATGCTGAAAATCCATTTCTAGCGTGAATTTCCAATTTAAAATCCATGGTAAAAGATTTGAAGCTTTCATCACGTCTAGAACAATCGATTACAAATATGGCTCGTAACTTGAATTGTGCATAATCGAGTAGAGCAGGACTCTTCTCATTCATATAGCTTGATGAAAATTCCGAATAGTTATGATAAGCTTCAGCGAAATCATTTCTTTCGAAATCTAAATTCAGGTTTTCTTGGGGTATATAATCACCGTTCAAAAGTAGTCTCACATCTAATACGCCAATCTCATCTAGCTGATTTGGATCTTTGGTATCATTATCTTTTCTATTTCTATGAAAGCAATAAATAATGTATCGAAGACATTCGATAATTGATCCAATTTTCACGTTCCATACTTCCTTAGTGAAACCTTGTGTAAGAACGGATAGTTCATGCAACTATCAACGCCTGAACAATATTAAAAAGAGTCTATCCGTTTTGATTAATTGTAGAAGTTCTAATTTTAGAGATCAATATGTTTAACTCTTAATTCAATACTCTGAATAGTAATTTCTCCTTTGTTAGGTTCGACAGCTTCCCCCACTGCAGGACTGACCAGCATTGCCTTCTTGTCATTGCGAAAAATAGCCATTAGATAATCGTTGAATATATTCAAGAGATGACTCAGCGGTATTCGTAAGTAAAAGCTTCCATTTTGATTTGTAATAGCTCCGTTTGGATAAGTCCATCCTGCAACAGCAAGTTCGCGAATTTAAGCTTTCTCATAACATAAAAATCCTCGTACAGAACTAGCAAGTGCTGGGTCTTTGACTGTATCTATCTCGCTTCTTCATAGTTCGTAAGATATGGAATCGAAAAGAAAGAACCTGCGTTATTTACCAATGAAACATCTCCTGCGTCCGCAGTTTTAGTGATTATGACTGCTGCATCGCTCATGAGACGTCAAACATGTGGTCCATTGATACCAATCTCGATGGTGTCGTTACTTTCAAAGGATTTAATGAAACGTAAATATGTTCAACTTTCAACTTTGGCGATTGAATCATCATTGACGAGAGGTCGGTAGAGATCCAAAGCCTGGCTTGATGACTTGACCTATAGATTGTAAAAATATTTTATGCTCTAACGTCTTTGGTTTCTGTACTCTTACTCTTGAATCTTTATACT
>JARQZK010003915.1:25000-30239 GCA_030704885.1 Cynegetis impunctata
TTTGTCAATATTTCACAAGCGTGGTATAATATAATATAAACACCTTCAACAACATCAGACAATAGGAAAGAGCGTATCAGCGAAGTTGTTCTAAATGCAAGCCCGCATAGGTTCTCAAAAATTGCTAAAGGTTTTATAAAAAGGATACTGTTCTTTTTAGAGTCTGATTCTTTACCTGTATTTAAGAGTGAATTTGTAGATCGCCATACGGTAAATAATAATAAATATATTGTTATGGTCGCCATTTTGAACACTTGATATAAAATATTGCTTGTTTCATATCCGTAATTTGTTTTTCCTTCATCATTTGAACTAGTACATAACATTTGAGATATTGAAAGATAAACGCATATATTATGATCTTGATGATTATTTCAAACAAATCTGATTTCTCAGAACGCCATAGGCGACTTGATAAATGATAAATTTCTCAAAATCAGTTTGCAAGACGAAAATGTGCATTTTATTTGAAAACGTAGAGAGATATCGATCGAAATGTTTTCAGGTATTCGATAGAAAATTACATTTCACATTTCCTGGTGACATAAAATACAGGGTTTTCCATTTAAGTTAAACAAGTTAGTGCCGTTTAAAGATTGCAATTATTTTACTTTTATTTTTACACACCAAGTTTAAGTTAGTCAATATTTCACAAGTGCGACATAAAGTTTGTTTCAGTTAGTAGGCCTCATCATTTATTTGGTTTAAAACATGAAAACACCAGTTGAAAGTTTAAGCGTTAAAACTAATACTACATTTTCACAAAATACGAGATATTTCAAAAACGGTTTAGGTGAATTGAACCTCAAAGAAACTGGCATTTGTTTTCATCGTAAAATCCAAAAATGAATCAATATACAGGGTATTTCTTTTAAAAATACCAACTTTGATACTTTTCGTGTTTTTGGCACATCCTGTACAACATGTTAATATTTTTTAGATGTAGACTTGCTAGCTACCTATTCGTCCTAAAGAAAATTTTTTTTTATAAAATCAAATACTTCAGCCATAATTCTTCGTATCGAATAACGAGAATAATAACCCTGTATAATGGAACAAAGTTATATTTTAAAAGGGTCACTTACAAACGACATCAATTTTCCAAGACGTTTCTAAGAAAAGCCCAGTGACGTTCGGATTTTCCGCTCTACACGTTATGAATTTTCCATCGTCATCTGTTGTTGGTACAAAACTCAATTCACTTATAGTAACATTCTCTTTAGTTTCTTCCTGAAAATTGAGAAAAATATATTGAGATTATATCAAGATTAAATAATGCCAGATAATGATGCATCTGCAGTTAATAATTGTATTCAGGCTTTGGAAGATCTTTTCATATACCTAAACAAAAATTCTTCTGCTCATTGCATATGGAGCTCCCAGAAAATTGAATATCTAGTAGAAATATCTCATAGTTGCACTCAATTTACGAAGTTTTTCAGTTTCTTGCAACTATATCAACAAAACATTTGACGAAACTATAGTTTTCGAATGATATAAATTTATTGAATTCTCGTTAAATTGACAGCTATGAACAAAATTTGAAGTTAAGCAATAATATCCATGTATAATGTAAAATAAAAATGAACATAATGGAATTATATCAATTTGTAATATATATATATATATATATATATATATATATATATATATATATATATATATATATATATATATATATATATATATATATATATATATATATATATATATATATATATATATATATATATATATATATATATATGTATATATATATATATATATATATATATATATATATATATATATATATATATATATCAGTGGCGGCTCGTGAGGTTTTGGTTTGAGGAGGCTACAAGAGGTGTTAAAAAATACACCATAGGCGAAAATTTTTAGGATTTCAAGGTCAACCGCCTTATAATTTAAAGAAAATCAAAGCAAAACAAGCACCCTAAGCTATTAATTTGTTCTCACTTTCGAGTGTCTACCTTGAGACCTACAACTCCTATTTACAATATTCATAAAAACTCTTCTCAGCCAATTAATCAATTCATCTATTCATCAAATTTTTTTTTCTTTCACAAAATAGGTACCTACCTACCTACTTAACGAATTTGTTAACAGCTTGTGAGAGCAAATAAAAAGTTATTATATATTTTTGAAGATTAGCGGGATTCTGCGATCTTTAACGTTAGCAAAATGATCTATAATATCCTCATAAAATTTTTTGTCTTTCGCCAAAAGTTTTACCAATTTCTTTTCAATAGACAACAAACTAATATTTTTCAAACGATCCTGGCTCATTGAATTTCGTAAATAAGTTTTAATTCTCTTAAGAGTGGAAAACGAGCGCTCTACGGAAGCCGATATCACCGGGATAGAAACAATTAGACATAAGAGTTTATAAACTTGGGGTAAATCTTGATTCAAATCATTATCAAAAAGGTATTTAATAGTCCTCACATGATTTTCATTTTGCCCCAAAATTTCATTGTCATTATAAACAACACACAGTTCACTTTTTATGGCCACCTTATCAAAAAAAGTGTATTTTTGACATAAATTTTCCAAAAGGTTATCTGGAAAATTAGCCGAAAATCCGGTAAACAAATTTTTATTGAGTAATTCGAAGAAATGCAGTTCTTTCAAATCAGAGAACCTCATTTCTATTTGACCCCTAATAGTATCCAAAATTTCATAAAATATTTGCTTATAGTGAAGCTCCATATCTGCGTCACTGAATTTCTTTCGTTTTGGGCAAATTGAGTCGTATCATCACTAGTTTGAAATACAGAAAATGGTTTTTTTAAATAAACTTCTGCACGAAATTCTGAAATTTTTTCCAAAAGAAACTTGAGCCGATTTCGTGAGTAAATTACATCTGAAAACTTTGTGCTGTAAGATTTGAAAAACTATTTCTGTTTGTTCAAAAATTAATTTGAAGATGTTTAAAAAATATATAAATTCCTCATCTTTTTAGTAAGATATTAATCCGCGTGCGGTATTTAAAGTTACTTTATCAGTGAAAAATTCCTCACTTTCAACTATAGAATTAAATCCTCAAATCCTAAGCGGCCCCAAACAGAAACATTTTCCCTAGTAAAAAGTAAACACTGCCAACAAAATAATTTATTTTTTACTGTGATCCGGTTAGGCAAGGATGTCTCTCATAATTCCTTGTATTAAAACCGCGGTTTTGTTGTCTGTTACGCTGCACCAAATTGTTTAATTCAGGGGTAGGTCGCAATGTTTTTATCAAAACTTTCTCCTCATAACTTAGTGCACTAAAGTTATGGGATAACAAATATTCCACTAAGTCACCATTGAAATTTTTGAAATTAACTTCAGTAACAAAACTCATTTTAAAACAATACGCGAGCAATATAAGTAAACACGCTGCTGTTTTCGGCCATTAGTAACTACGATCACACTACGATTCAATTAATGCTTTCCAACGAATTCACTCGATGTCACGCAAAATTCTATAGTTGTGATTGGTCGACATTGTATGAGACTGGGCTCTATCGGTGTTGCCATTTACATGTGTTTTGCTTTTCTATTGCAATGAAGTATTCATTCGGAGTATTTGCACCGTTGTTTGCTTTTCTGTGGCAGGCATAATGAACGTTGAGAATATACCTTTCTAAGCCTCCGCAGCGTTGCCACAAATCTTGAAATGAATGAAATGCAGTAAATGTAAATACCTTCTATCTTAATTAATAAATTATATTATATAATGTAGGTTAAAAGGAAGGTAGCTGCATAAAATAATATGATTTTGATTAATATGAATATGCTGAATGCTGACTATTCAATATAATATATTTATATTAGTGATACACGGAATATTATTGAGGAGGCTTAGCCTCCTTAGCCTCCTTTGACTAGCCGCCCCTAATATATATATATATATATATATATATATATATATATATATATATATATATATATATATATATATATATATATATATGTCTATATAATATATATATATATATATATATATATATATATATACAGTATATCTATATATATATATATATATATATATATATATATATATATATATATATATATATATATATATATAATGTTCAGAAAGATTTCCGCGGTCGGAGAGTATTTTGAAAAAACTTGGTTCACGGAAATGAACCGCGTGAAGATTTGAAAAATCTCCGACGTTTTCGGCTACTTTTGCGAAGCCATCTTCAGGAGAATTTAGAAGGGGAATAATTCAGAATCGTGGCCTCAATCTGCCTACTCCACGATTCGAGATTAGGAGGAATCGAAACAAATACGATTGCGTGGTCTCAACCTGCCTACTCCACTAAGCCGTACTGCTTCCTGTCAACTCTGAAGTCTCACCTGCCTACTCTTCAGAGTCATCTGACGGGCCGATCGTCGCGTGGCCGTATTTATAGGGAGGGGGGCGGGTACTCACGCTCATCAGTGCGGGATGCACTCTGATTGGGCGTTACATGGCGTCCCACTGAGAAGTGGTTTCCATGCTGAATGGGAGTCTGTGACTGTCATCTCTGGTGTTCAAACAATTTGGAACGTTTTTCTATTTCTACAGCTTCACGGAAAATTCGGGATTTTAAAGATCGGACGGGAGCAAATAGCTCTTGTATTGGGGAAATCGATAATGTGGCCTGTTTGGGTGTGATGTTTGGGAAAGGGCGTTGGAGATATCTGAGTGTCTTACTGAAAGTGAATGTTCTTTTGGCACGGACCTGAATTCGTCGGTTTGTTTGTCCTATATAAGAACGGAGGACAATTGGAACAGGGAATCTCATAAACACCGTGATTTTCGTTAGGAATTTATCTTTGACGGATCTGACCAGATGGGAGAGTTTTTTGTTGAGTTTTGAATATTGTTTTGATGTTCGTCGGTTTTTGAAGAGAGATCTTGCGATCATATCTGTTACTCCTTCGATGTAAGGAAGAAATAATTTAGGTGTAGATTCTTGTTCAGTGGGATTGGGAAGGAGGTAGAGGTGAGGTGATGTTTGTGTGTTTGCGTATGTTCTTGTTGATTTGATATGTGTTGTAACCGTTCTGTAATAATATATGTTTTAGAGTATTGAGTTCTGATTTCACGGTGTTTGCGTCGTCAGATAGTCGAATGGAGCGGTGGATTAGGGTATTAACTACAGAGTTAAGTTGAGAAGGATGGTGGTGAGACTGGGCGTTCAGATAACGGTTTGTTATGGGTGGGTTTACGATAAACTGAATAGGAGAAGCCTTGGGATGG
>JARQZK010003916.1:0-25000 GCA_030704885.1 Cynegetis impunctata
TTCAACACCCTGTAAATATGTACCAACAAAAGTAAACCTTCATATTGTAAAACACAATGTAGATTTCAATGAGTTTTTCAAAATTTCACTCGAATGTTTTCTACTGGCAAACAATGAATAAAATGAAATATCAATTTTCAACGTGACAACATAAATCCGACAACTTCCCGCAGGGTGCCTCTTTTAACCGGTATTAATAATAAATTATATATAAAGGGTGCCACATTGAAAATGCATTATATGTGGGTGCCACCAAATTACAATACATCAAATATACGATATACACTGGGTGCTGCATAGACATTGATTATAGAGGGTTGCAGTTAATACAAAACATAAAAAACAAAAAGATATAAAATAAACCATAAGTAAAATTATAAAAAAATCCGAGCAAAAAAAACCAAATTATATAATATATATATATATATATATTATATATATATATATTTTATATATTTATATGCAGAACAAACACTACCCGTTCTAGATAAATAATAAAATGAAATGAAAAAAAAACATCTTACCAAAGTAAATTGTTTCTCTAATTTCACGTTCCACTTAATTATTAATAATCTTTAACATTTTCATCTTGTTAACAGAAATTACCACACCTCATGCATTTCGAACCGTGAATCCGTCTAAGTCAATCATTCAATATGAAAAATTCACGAAACTCGCTTTTTTCTCCCGAAACTAACCAAATTTGGCCCAAAAATAAACGAAAAAATACCCCCAGAGTAAACCCTGCCCGATTCCTCACATTTTTCTAACATATACCACAATTTGAGAAGCCCTACGTGCAGAATTTTACCACCTCATACTAACCCTCTACCTAATCAACCTAACCTAAGCTAACCTAATCAACGAATTCTATATTTCACCAACTTTCGTTACTATAACTCTGGCTCATGTTCACTGTACTCTTATCGAAGAAAAATGATAACGTAGGATTTTATGAACAGAAAAAAATCACCGGTAGCGCCCAGTGTATTGTCACATTTTTTTATACTACATTAGACAACCCTACAAGGTAATTAAATAATAAAAATAATTTTATTAAATATTTCAATGCCACATAATCAATTCTTGGAAAACAAAGAAGCCCAAAGCGAAAACCTCCAAACAGAGAAAGAATATCAATAAATATTTTTCAAATATTTTTATTTCTGTTTCGTCATATAAGTTTTTATATCTATTTAAAAATATTTTTGTATAACAAACAAATTAAAAATCAATGAGTTAGTAAATTTTCTCAGAGAAATAATGTAACTCTTATCAAAAAGTGAACAATAGTTCACAGGCAACAAAAATTCGAAAATGATAATATATATATATATATATATATATATATATATATATATATATATATATATATATATATATATATATATAATATATTATATTTTTTTTTTTTTTTCGTAATATTTTTTCTTGGTGTTTAGGTCCACATTAAATGATGCATTTCAGTTTGTCGTGCAAATGATTGTTTATTATCGACGTTTCGACGCATTTTATGGCCCTTTTTCAAAATCTATAAACCTAAAGGACCGTTATATTTACATTAAATTTTCAAAAGTCAATCTAAAAATTATTCTTACCCTTAACGTAAGATAATCAACAAAATTGAATTGAAATACAGAGACAAAAACATTCTTATCAAACATATACTTATCACGCAGTCACACGGCGTCAGTTATTTCCTGAACGTATAGCAAGAGGAGCATACAGTATTGTTGTATTATTTACATCTTTCTTGTCATTGATTGCACATTAATTATACTTTTTTTGGAATTTCCAACGAATTCAAGAAATTCCCTTTTTCTTGGTGTTTGTCCTCAGTTTTTTAATATTTTTCGTTCCATTGAAATTGAATGAGTGGTTTTTCGTTAATTTCATGTTTTGTCAGGGCGGTGGGAGTTTGTTTTTGTCGTATTTATGGCTCTTCAATCGATTTTCTAGATACTGGCTCGTTTGACCAATATAAACGACAGTTCACAATCGTTACACGGTATTTTGATAAATTAAATTAACATCATTTGTTTTTGAGTTTTGTGGTAATATTGTGAAAAATCAATTGTTGGCCTTTGTGACAAACTGTAAATATTATATATTTCCCTAATAGTTTTTTGGAATTGAATGGGATAATCCCTTTATATAAGGCAATGAAAGGTAATGTTGTGTTCTCGTTTTTTTTTCTGAATTTTTCATTGTATTATAAAATTCATGGTATTTCGAACGTTTAAAAATTTTTTCAACTATATTCTTCGGATAGCTGTTTTGTCGTAGAGCGTTTTTTGCTTTTTCTATTGACTGTTGCTCTAAACTTCTGGAAATTATACATTTCACGCCAATATAGCAAAAAAACTGAAACTCTGCAATGCAATATCTTCCAAAAATGTATGGTCTTACCAAAAATTACATAAAGAAAAAAACAACGCACTCCGCCCAAATTGTAAATGCTTGTATTCAGTCACCCTTAAATTTACTTTCAAAATTTTCATGAAGAACATACTCTCCAATATTGTCCCACAAAAAATAATTTCTATATTAAAGATTTCCAAACGATTATAAAACAAAAATTAACAAACTTAATCTCTACCACAGATTACATACTTTGTCTCCGCTAGATGTTGTTTTCATTGTATTACAAGTATCCGCAGTTGCAATTAGCCTTAACAAATTATCAAGAAAAAAAACTGAATAAAATAAGGGAACATACTGACATAACCACAGGACGAATTTATTAAGGCATTGATTTAACTTTAAACTTGACATATTTTTTCTCATAACGAGAAAAGACTGTTCAAACAAATCGAAGGATGTGCATGGGCGCATCGATTTCAAGTGTAGTAGCCAGTTAAGTATGGAAGATCTTGAGAGACCAGTACTAAAAATTTAAATTTCAACATTCCATTTTTTTTACAAGATACGTGGACGATTGTATCCTTGCCATCCCCAAAAATCAAGTCAATTTTATATTCTAGAACAATTTAATAATTTTCACAAATATTCAAATCACTATCGAAATAGAAGTACATGGAGAAATGAAATTTTTTTAGACCTTACATTACACCATGTCCAAAATACTAATGAGAACAAATTGGTTTACCTTAAAAAAAACTTGTAACGTGTAAATTCCTCCACTTATACCCACTACTACCAGAACTAAAATGCAATTCGTGATACCGTGATTCCTCGCTGTAAAACGCCTGAAGGAGTGACCTTCGTGTTGCGATAAATCTAGGTAGCGTTGAGTTTGCACGTAAAGAATCTTAATGCGCGCTCTCTTGCTAAAGTAGCTGTTGAACAAAGTAGCACCGTTGGTTTATTGAAATTAGATTCTATATCTATTAAACGAATATAGTAATTATAGTTTGTTAAAAAAAATTTATTGAGTTCTGTGGCGTCCTGATAGAACGGTAAGTTATGAGAAGAAAATATAGTTATTTCGTATAAATGCATTATCTTGAAAATCTGAATTGATTCCTATTTAATTCTTCCGCCATTTCATCTTTTTTTTCATTTATCTATATTAAAATTATTTATTATTCTATATTGAAATAATCATCTCACATTTCTTAGTTCAATATATTTCTAATTCATTTGCTTGTTTCATTCTCTCATTTTAACACAAGATTTTTGTAGGCTAACGATGGCAAATTTCACGTGGTCATATCTTATGTTCAGTTTAATGTTGGAACATATGCTGTCTTTCTTAGCATTTTTGCTTGAGACAAATCTCAATGTTAATTTGAATTGGCCATCGATACCCTACAGATAATCTTGGAACATATTACGTTTGAGATTGTATGTTGATTTGCCCCGAATTATTTTAGCCACTTGGTCTGGAGTTTAAAAAGAATCCACGTTATCTGGAATAAAAATTCACCTTATCAAGGGAGTATATTCCCATTGGAATCCACATTATCTGAAGTTTGGAATCCACATTATCTGAAGTTTGGAATCTACATTATCTGAAGTTTGGAATCCACATTATCGGAAGTTTGAAATCCACGTTATCTGGACCTACCAAGAACTTGGGACAAGGATAGGGCAGAAATCAAGAGTCTAAAGAGGAATCTCAAACGTCGATATTTGTAAAAACAACAAGATAAGTCTCATTATAATTATGTGAAAAGAGGATAGTAAATACCTACATTTTACCCAGTTGTTATTATCACTGAAAACAACCCAGAACCCTAATATGTTTAACCAATCTCCCTGCTAGCCAGGGCAGAAATATCGGTTAAAAGGAAGGTTGGTTACATAATTGGCGACCAAAGTAAAGGGCGTAATTTTCTGTTGATTTAACTTTTCTGTTCTGGTTGGTTCTCAGTGGTAATAACTTGTGCATGAGTTTATGATTAGTGGATTGCCTTCGTTAACTCAATTTCTTGATTAACATTTTCTTTCTCTAAATTTTGATTTATCACTTTTTATTTTTCACTTGAATTTACTTAGACTCTTTCTTTGATATTTTAAACACCTAATCTTTGTCGTATAACTTTTATTTTGACTTTAATACTCAGATTATTTCAATATGTCGTTGAACCCTAACTTTCTTGAGTCTCAAGAACTAACTTATGAAGTATCAATTCGGTTAGGAAATAAGGTTAATGAAACTGTGGATAGAAATCGCAAAACGTTAAGGCTCTCTCACAAGAAGGGGCTAACCGAAGTTTTATGTCTTTAGTTGATGTCTATACATTTGAGGAGAATGTCGCAGAGTTAAAACTTCCTTTTAAGAATATCGTAGACCTAATAGCAAATCTTACAAGGACTTTTTCAGGTGATGATTTCAATAGAATCGTTACTCGGTTAACTCATTGTTCAGGTCGAGTCCATCGTCTACAACCAACAGATGATATTGAGACATCACAGAAGTTAGACTTGTTGTCTGAACTGTTAGGATTAGAGTCTGATTTTTCAGAAAAACAATTTTTTGTCAATAATCCTGCGTCATCAACTCCAACTAAAAGTTCAGTTCCTGTTTGTGATTTAAATAACTCAAGTAGTGGTAAAAAAGTTCTAGTTTATAAGTGGGGTATTAAAAAGTTTTCTGGCCGAGAACCATTAATTCCTTTTTTGGAACTAGTGGATTCTTTGAAGTTATCACGTTGTTGTTCCGATAGTGACCTTTTTGAAGCTGCTTCTGATTTCTTTCAATTAGATGCATGGACATGGTGGCATAACCACTATATTAGAAAATCTTTTAGGAATTGGTCAGAGTTAGTTTCGGGATTGAAACAAACCTTTTTACCTGCTAATTATGATCAACTTTTACTTGATGAAATTAAATCCAAGAAACAACAACCAGGAGAATCAGTAACTGTTTTCATTAGTTCATTAGAAGCCCAATTTAATCGTTTAAATGTACATCCATCAGATAAAGAAATGACTGATATTATAAGAGTTAATTTATTACCAGATTTGTTAGAGCTTTAGTGTTACATGATGTTAATGACTTGCCCTCTTTGATTTTACTTTGTAAACGTGTCGAAGACACATTAGCTTTAGATATAACGTCTAAATTTTCAAAGAGGTTAAATGTTTCTGAAATATCTTCTAACTTCAATGTAACTTGTTGGAATTGTCGAAAATCTGGACATAAATATAATAGTTGTAAAAGGCCAAGAAGAAAATTTTGTTATGGTTGTGGTGTTGAAGGTTTTATTAAACCCAATTGTAAAAATTGTCAAAAAAACTTACAAGCTGGGGAATTTATGGCTTAAAGTTCCAACCAGCCAAGCACTTCAAAGCACCATGCCACAAAAAGTTTCTCAAAAGTTGTAATGCCTGGTCCTGGGTGTTAAATGAAACACGGGTTCATTACTATTACTTTCTATATTTAATGTTATAGTTATTATAGGATATAGGCTTAGTGCTAACCCTCGCAGCGTGACGAGTCCTATTACCTCAGTCTCACTTTTACTCTCTTATCTCTCCGATCTTCCATCGGGTCTATATGTAATGTTTATACAATAACTGCTGAATGTGCGACCTTGGCCAGGCACGTTCCGTTACAACAAAATATCTATAACTAAACATTTCTTGTTTACTATGTAGTAACGAATCTCGAGACACTGGACCTACTGAGTCTACTACCACACCTCTTCGGGCTAATTGAAAAGATTTTTATTGAGGTTACTCGAGAAAATTCTGTCTCGTTTAAATTGTATGATAAATTTAAAATTTTTCCTTCAATTTCCTATGCATGGTTTAATTACCATATCCCTTCCTGGAGGTGTGCTGGATGTAGTTTATAATTACAATGACAATTTTTAAAACAATTCATTTACGTTACAATCTCTATACGCGCTGTCTAACGTCCCTATTACTCTCGTGATGATACGCCATATTTTTGATATATACTAATATTTCATTTTCAGCCATAGTACTCTATATGAATACCTTTTATTTAATTTGTTGGACTCTTTCATTTATCTCATTTATCAATTAATAATAACCCATCATATGTAACCCACAATACCAACCATTAAACATCAATAATAATATTATATATCCACAATAATAATAACGTAAGGTCCCTAAAACTGATTATATTCCCTTGCCTTCCTAATAATTGAGAGCTTTTTAATTCCATTCTTCTCTACAGATAGCTTCTAAAATTCTCAACTTTTTTCGTCTCGCGTAAATTGCCGATCGAATATTTAGATTTCTGTAGAGTGTTGCAACATTGTACAACACTAGTCCTCCACAAAAATTTATATATACTCCATCTAATATATTTATTTCTTCTTTCTCATTACCATATCATCTTCACTTAAGAAGTGTCGCTATCTATATATAGCATACAAAAAAAATATATGTTTCATTTCATTTTACCAACGATTCACATCTCGTAATTACAGTAAAAATTTATTATTTAATGAAAACATAATTCATTAGCATGGGGGCATAATTCCATTTACCCCTGAGCGTCATATACGCATTCTCCTTATAAAATTGCTCTCCTCATATTAAATAATTGGAACATGTATCCTATACCACAGCTAATTTGGAAACTATAATCAGTCTTAGCAGTACCTATATTTGATAATGGGCTCAAAGTTTAAACTTTATTAAAAACAATATTTAAATTTTCATATTTTTTGTCCCTTCTGACGACTTTCAAATAATTCAAAGCTTCATCGAGTATAAGTGTAATTTTCTTATTTCGTATCATCAAGTGAGCAACAGTTTATTACAATTTCTTCAAAAAAACATTCTATGACTTTTATAAATAACAATTTTGATGCGTAATATCAGCAATTCATTTTAGAGACAAAACTTGATTACAAGAATAAATAATTAAAAAAAATTAAAACTTTCCGAGAAGTAGCGTCAATGTTTCAGTAAAATTGTGGAGACTAAAAAAATAATTCACAAATTTACAAAATATTCATAATTAAAAAATTTTTTCTTAGCTTCGGAAATATTTTTTGCTCATATATATATTCATAAATCTTTAATTTGACCGCAAGACTCCAAAATCCATTCAATAAATCAATTCTTTATTTATATAAAAAACAATGAGTAATCTCCTTAGTGAGTCGGTCAATGTTCATCAAAATAACGATGGGGGTGTCATCATAATAGCAATGTTATCATAAATAACGTCAATGGTCATACAATCCATATTCATTCTAATGCAATAGAACGCGTGATTATCATTTTCTCTAATTGCACACTATATACAATTTTCCATAATCTTGAATAGGAATACTTCCAAAAAAAAATAATGATATTTATCCACAATGATTTCAAATTAAAAAAAAAAAAAAAATTCCCTCTTAAACTTAACTTACGATTATTACATGACAAACGGAACCCCATAATAACATTAAAATCTAATAATAAAATTAAAAATGATAAAATAACACTAGAATTAAATAATGATAAAAAAAACAATATGAAATACTTAGGTATCACTAATAATAATAGGGGTTTTAATAAAATTATGTAATAATCCGTAAAGAACGAAAAACCCGAAACCGTTCATAAAAACAGAACAAAATTATTCATAGTCCATAATTTATATATCTAACATAATCTAAAAAATTTTCCATTTATCCTAACAAATAGTTCCAAAAAAAATAATTATTAATAATAATTAATAAAAAATATATATACAAGGTTATAATTCTTTAAAAAACAATAAATATTTAAAAATAAATGTCCCTTTTTTCATCCATAACATAACTTAATGTAGAAAAATTCATTAATGTAATACTAATAATAAAAAATTAATGTCTCTTCTTGAAAAATATTGTCTCTTTTTTTTCTTCATTTTTAAAAAAACAATGTCAATTTCACTCCATATATACACATATTTATACGTCCATTTCGTTTGTCTCTGCATTTTACAACAAGGGTAGATCCTACCTTAACCTTTCTGCAACGATCGTCGTGATGGCCTGGGTCGTCATCTCCGGAACTGGCGAACAAACCAGCCTCTATGGGCGATGATCAGTTCTTCTTCTTCTTCCCATTTTTGTTCACTACTTTCACTTTTTTTTCAAGTTACAACAAGAAAACTAGCAGGATCGCCATGTAAGCCTGGGTTCCTGGGTGTTAAATGAAGACAGCGGGTTCTAATACTATATGTCTTTCTTTATTTAATTGTATAGTATTATAGGAATATAGGCTTAGTGCTAACCCCTCGGGGCAGCGTGACGAGTCTATTACCCTCAGTCTCACTTGTTACTACTCTCTTTCTCTCGCGGATCTTCCATCGGGTCTTATATGTAATGTTTATACAATAACTGCTGAAATGTGCGACCCTTGGCCAGGCACGTTCCGTTTACAACAATATATCTATAACTAAACATTCTTGTTTACTATGTAGTAACGAATCGAGACACACTGACCTACTGATCTACTCACCACACCTTCGGGCTAATTGAAAAGAATTTTATTGAGGTTACTCGAGAAAATTCTGTCTCGTTTAAATGTATGATAATTTAAAATTTTCCTTTCAATTTCCTATGCATGGTTTTAATTACCATATCGCCTTCCTGGAGGTGTGCTGGAAGTAGTTATAATTTACAATGACAATTTTTAAAACAATTCATTTTACGTACAATCTCTATACGCGCTGTCTAACGTCCCTATACTCTCGTGATGATACGCCATATTTTTGATATATTACTAATTATTTCATTTCAGCCATAGTACTCTATATGAATTACCTTTTACTTTGAATTTGTGGACTCTTTCATTTATCTCATTTATCAATTAATATAACCCATCTATATGTAACCACAATACCAACCATAACTCAATATATAACTATATATATCCACAATAATAATAACTAAGGTCCCTAAAACTGATTATATTCCCTTGCCTTCCTAATAATTGAGAGCTTTTAATTCCATTCTTCTCTACAGATAGCTTCTAAAATTCTCAACTTTTCGTCTCGCGTAAAATGCCGATCGAATATTTAGATTCTGTAGAGTGTTGCAACATTAGTACAACACTATTCCTCCACAAAAATTTATATATACTCATCTATATATTTATTTCTTCATTTCTCATTAACCATATCCATCTTCACTTAAGAAGTGGTCGCTATCTAATATAGCATACAAAAAAATATATGTTTCATTTCATTTTACCAAACGATTCCATCTCGTAATTACAGTAAAAATTTATTATTTATGAAAACATAATTCATTAGCAGGGGGCATAATCCATCCCCTGAGCGTCATATACGCATTCTCCTTAATAAAATTGCTCTCTCCATTAAATAATTGAACATTATCTATACACACTAATTTGGAAACTATAATCAGTCTTAGCAGTACCTATAATTTGATAATGGGCTCAAAGTTTAAACTTTATTAAAAACAATATTTTAAATTTTCATATTTTTGTCCCTTCTGACGGACTTCAAATATTCAAGCTTCATCGAGTATAAGTTAATTTTCTTATTTGCGTATCATCAAGTGAGCAACAGTTTACAATTTCTTCAAAAAACATTCTATGACTTTTATAAATAACAATTTTGATGCGTAATATCAGCAATTCCATTTTAGAGACAAAACTTGATTACAAGATTTAAATTAATCAAAAAAAAAAAATTAAAACTTTCCGAAGTAGGTCAATGTTTCAGTAAAATTTAACTAAAAATAATACATAATTACAAATATTCATATAAAAAATTTCTAGCTTCGAAATATTTGCCATATATATATTCATAAATCTTATTTGACCGCAAGACTCCAAATCCATTCAATAAATCAATTCCTTTATTTATATAAACAATAGTAATTCCTTAGTGAGTCGGTCAATGTCATCAAATAACATGGGTGTCATCATAATAGCAATGTTATCATAATAATAACGTCAATGTCATACAATCCATTTTAATTCTAATGCAATAGAACGCGTGATTACTCATTTCTCTAATTGCACACTATATATAATATTTCCATAATCTTGAATAGGAATTACTTCCAAAAAAATAATGATATTTATCCACAATGATTTCAAATTAAAAAAAAAAAAAATTCCCTCTTAAACTTAACTTACGATTATTGCATGACAGACGGAACCCCATAATAACATTAAATCTAATAATAAAATTAATAATGATAAAATAACACTAGAATTAATAATGATAAAAAAAACAATAATGAAATACTTAGGTCACTAATAATAATAGGGGTTTAATAAAATTATGTAATAATCCGTAAAGACGAAAAACCCAAAACCGTTCATAAAAAAAGAACAAATTATTCATAGTCATAATTTATATATCTATACATAATCTAAAAAAAATTTCCATTTATCCTAACCAAAAAATAGTTCCAAAAAAAATAATTATTAATAATAATAATAAAAAATATATATACAAGGTTATAATTCTTTAAAAAACAATAAATATTTAAAAAATAAATGTCCTCTTTTTCATCCATAACATAACTTAATGTAGAAAAATTCATTAATGTAATAACTAATAATAAAAAATTAATGTCTCTTCTGTGAAAAAAATATTGTCTCTTTTTTTTTCTTCATTTTTAAAAAAACAATGTCAATTTCACTCCATATATACACATATTTATACGTCCATTTCGTTTGTCTCTGCATTTACACAAGGTAGATCCTACCTTAACCTTCTGCAACGATCGTCGTGATGGCCTGGGTCGTCATCTCCGGAACTGCGAAGCAACCAGCCTCTATGGGCGATGATCAGTTCTTCCTTCTTCTTCCCATTTTTTGTTCACTACTTTCACTTTTTTTCAATTACAACAAGAAAACTAGCAGGAATCGCCATGTAATGCTGGTCCTGGGTGTTAAATGAAACACGGTTCATACTATACTTTCTTTATTTAATTGTATAGTATTATAGGATATAGGCTTAAGTGCTAACCCCTCGGGCAGCGTGACGAGTCTATTACCTCAGTCTCACTTGTTACTCTCTTATCTCTCCGATCTTCCATCGGGTCTTATATGTAATGTTTATACAATAACTGCTGAATGTGCGACCTTGGCCAGGCACGTTCCGTTTACAACAATATATCTATAACTAAACATTCTTGTTTACTATGTAGTAACGAATCGAGACACTGACCTACTGATCTACTCACCACAAAGTAAACAAAAATTAACTATTTCTCCTGAAAAAGTTAACTATTTTAGTCGTAGTGATTGGGAAAATTGGCTTCTTACAATAAAAAATTTTTATCTCTCAGGTAACATCTCTGAAAACAATATAGTTCCACAATCACAACCAACAAGTATAACATATAATACAGTCTCTGTTGCACCCTTACTTGATAAACATGTACATGATAACAGGACACATATTAACGTAACTATATCTAAAGTATAAACTTTAAAATAAAAACACTTGGCTTATGTTTCACAATATAAAAAATATTTAGATACTGTATTTAGCAGTAATAAAAAGTCGACATGTTTCGAGCTATGAACTCATCATCAAGACTGATGTCTCATTTTAGAGTATCCAGTACCAACAAACACTACACAGATCAGGCGTTTAATCGGTCTAGTTGGTTACTATCGTAGATTCCTTAAAGACTTTTCAACTATCTGTAGTCCAATTTCGGACCTCTTAAAGGGCCGAAAGAAAGGTCAAACTATTTGTTGGACAAAGGAGGCTAACGAGGCACTTATCAAAATTAAATCAATATTAACTTCCACACCCATTTTAGCTAGTCCCGATTTTAGTAGACGATTTTTTCTTGCCTGTGATGCGTCAAATGCTGGTGTTGGGGGAGTACTTTTTCAAGAAAATGATGGCTTGGAACATCCTATTGCATATTTCAGTAAAACTCTGAACAAATGTCAGCGGAAATATTCCACCACCGAAAAAAAACTACTTGCTATTCTACTCTCCATTGAACGTTTCAGGCCCTACATTGAGGGAACTGATTTTACTGTAATTACAAATCATTCCAGTATTATTTGGCTCAGTACGATGAAGAATCCATCGCCTAGAATTGCTAGATGGATCTTGAAGCTATCTGCTCACAGATTTAAGATAGTGCATCGTTCTGGAGTACTTATGAATGTTCCTGACTCCCTTTCACGAATTCCTGAAGCGTTAGAAAATGCTGTTTTGGACTTGTCTACTTTAACCCTCTCGGTCACGAATTAAAACTATTGGAGCGAAAAATCCGAAATTCACTGTAATGCAACTTATGATTTTTTGAAAATTTTTGATGTTAAATTCAGATTTTGAAAATGCTCCGTTTGGGCACTATGACATGTCCCCAATTGAGGACATCATGAGCTGATGGAGGGAAAAAAAATCAGAAATATTTTAAAAATGGTAAAATATCAATATGTTTCATTGTGTATTTTATTAAATATATTCATATTATTTTTGCGTCCATTTTCGAAGTACTGAAGTGTATAAAATTTAACTTTTGCAGAATTAAAATAAAAGTGTTGTTTTATTCACCCAGATGTTGCCTTTACCGCTAGTTCACAATGTCCTCAAACTAGTACGCCACACTTTCAAAAATCGCTGATTACAATATGCACAAAAATCACCTACCGCAATTGCTTTGGAATAAGTCTACACTTATTTTGAAGGCAAACAAACAGTTTTCAAACACATGGTCTAACGAATATAGCCAACAAAAAATAAACAGTAGAGCGCTACACTGCTGTCATAGCTACCCTACGGAAACCTATATTTCAAATGCATGAATATTTTTTTCATCAGCTTGTAGATGGCAGCATATATATTCATTTGGAAGAATATGATGTCCACAACTGAGGACAATGTGACAGAGAAGTAAGAGCAAGCGGTACTTCATAGGAAAAAATCCAAAGTAGGTTGTCCTCAACTGAGGACAAAGTGAGCGAGAGGGTTAAAACCTGATAAATGGTATCGTGGGATGCTTAGTAAAGTATCTTCTAATCCTCATCTGTATCCTGATTTTAAGATTGTTGGTAGAGTGTTATATAAACATATATTGTCTAGATCAAAGTTCTCAGACGAGGGTTCTGAGTGGAAAATTGTAATACCTAACGACAACAGATCCGAAATATTAAAAATGTATCATGATGGCCCTTTGGCTGGACATCTAGGCGTTTTTAAAACTTTATCTAGAATTTTTTCCTTGTATTATTGGCCAAAGATGCGAGAGTCAGTTCTCCACTACATTCGAAACTGTAAAATTTGTGCATCATGCAAGGCAGATAACCTACCTCAAGCTGGCCGAATAGGTAAATATCCTAATGTCAATTTTCCATTCCAGTAAATATCTGCAGATCTGTTAGGTCCATATCCAAGATCTAAAAATGGAAATCAATATGTGTTAGTGGTAACTGATTGGTTTACCAAATTTGTCTTAATTCAGCCTTTACAGAGAGCTACCTCAAAAGCTGTTTGCAAGTTCATTGAAAATCAAGTCTTCTTATTGTTTGGTGTAACTCAAATAGTAGTAGTCGATAACGGAGTACAATTTACTTCTAATGATTTTAAAAACTTAATTAAAAAGTACAATGTTCAAAAGATTTGGTATAACGCCCGGTATTTTCCACAAATTAATCCCACAGAACGAGTGAATAGAACTATCACTACTGCAATTAGGTCATTTATACAAGAAAACCACAAAACTTGGGACCAAAATATTTACCAGATAGCTCAGGCTATAAGATTGGCTAAGCACGAAGTTACAGGTTTCTCTCCCTCATACTTATGTTTTCTTAGGAATGTTGCTACTGATGGTGCTTTTTATGGACAGATTTCAGAAAATGCTGGTAACGTAATTTCTATTAGAAATAAAACTTTAGATCCTACCTTACAGGAAAAATTACCAGAATTGTATGAAGATGTTCAGAAAAGAATCTATCACGCACATAAAATCAATGCAAATCGTTATAACCTGCGACGAAGAAACATTAGTTTCTACGTTGGTGATAAAGTGAGGAAGAGGAATTTTGTACTTTCAGATGCTGCTAATCATTTTTCGGCTAAGTTGGCTCCCAAATTTATACCGTGTATAGTTAAAAAGGTTTTGTCTCCGTTAGTTTGTAACTAAGAGGACTTGAATGGAAATAATCTTGGCAATTTCTACGTATCACATATTAAGCATGACATCACACAAGATATCGCAGACTATTCCTTTAAATTCAAATTATCCTATTCCCTTACCTTCAAAATTTTTGTTTAGTGTACATTTAATCCCAAATTTTACTGGCAACCATCAAATACACAAATATCTTTATGTTATCTTTATCTTGTACTACTTAGTACCTATATACCTTATCTTTATCTTGTACTATTTAGTTCCTATGTACCTTATCTTTATCTTATACTATTTCGTACCTATATGCGAAATAGGTTTCTGAGTTTACTCCTATTTTTTTGAATATTTTATATGGTTGCCTATTAACCAACTGAAGTTTATTTACGCTATGCAGTATCTAATTATAAATCTGTGCGTAGCTGCTAATTTACTTTGGAATTTATAGAATCATGAGTCTTTTAAAGATTCAATTTTTTTTGGTATTGTACACTAAAATTTTTCCTTTTTATCTTTGCAAGTTAACTACTTGCTGGCGCCCTATTATCTTTTCTATTACCTATTATCTTTCCTGTTACCTATTATCTTTATATTACCTATTATCTTTTCTCCTATTACCTTTATCACTTCCTTTAGTTTTAGTTTATTAATTGATTTGTAGAACGAATGACCGTAGAGTAGTATCTAAGCAAAACATCCGACGATTCCATGATCAGAAATTCAAAATTTTTTAATTGAAATTAGTATAGTATTCTGTTGTATCATTGGGCCTGTGGAAATTTCTTTTTTTTGAAATTCCAGGCGGTATTATCTTGTTGAATTGTAATATCTCATTGAACTCCAGTTCAATGAGATATTACTTGGTTGGGTGGGATACATTATTTGAAGTCTATAACATCGAGACCTTAACTTTCATTTCTTTTTTTTTTTTGAAATACTATCCTTTTTACGTTTCTTTTAGTTTTCTCAAAAATTTGTCTAACAACTTATAGTTACTCATAAATGAACTGATTAACTGTTTTGATTACTTTCGAATAACTTTATAGGAATATACCTTTTGTCTCTTGAAGTAGTTGTTGAGTGCACCTTTTGCTGAAATATACTGACATAATTATCTTATCTTAAATTTACCTGTATGTCAATATTAATTTTTAGTACGTTTTGGTTTTGTGTGCAGTACTCTGTTACGGCATAAGCTGTGAATTTTTTATGTACGCAAAATTATTTTGACTCAACAACTTAGAGAGATTTTTATAGTCACTATTTTCCCTCATGAACGGTCGGCACCTTGGCGACGGTGTGAGGGCTTAAGTAGCCGTGATTATTCTTGGAGCGAAGTCGACGGAACATGGTTCTGGCAGGGTCTCCTATGTCGATAAGGTCCAAGCTGAGTGGTGAAAACTAAGACCGACTCCCACTACCTGGCTGTAGTATCGTGGCTTAAGGTATTGCACGTGGGTAAACGATGCCAGACACGTAAGGGTCTGACGCCCTCGTGTCTGACACACCGCTGTGCGAACTCTGCTGTCGGTGGTCACGTCTCGCGGGCAGAGGAAGCGCGTCGGGAGTTTTGGCTTGACCGCCCAAACCAAGTGTAAGAAAGACACACTAAACACTTTCCCCAAGACAAGGCGAAACAGCATATGCCGAAGTCTGCATGGCTAGTGGGAAGATCTAGTCGCTAATATGCGAACTCCGGATACCAGGCGACCTCCGGTTTCAACAAGCCTTCCAGGGGCATGCGGAGCTCTGCTCCTGGTGACTTTATTTCCCTAGCTACTCGTGGGATTAAATATGGACCAAGTAAGAAAACCAGAAGATGGGCCTGGCACCAGCCCTAATGTGCCAAAAAGAGAGGAAGAACAAAGCCTCAACCGGTCTGCGGAACAGAGCGCAAGTCCTGGCCCCATAGCCGAGGAAATGCTGCTGAAAAGTAGCGACGAGGAGGTCGTCAAAGGCCTCGAAAAACTGGCGGTGAAGAGGAACAGACTCTCTGGGGCAGCCAGGAAGAGAATGAAGTTTCTCATCAAGCAGGGGATGGCGCCAGAGGAAGCCAGGAGAGAAGCTGCGAAACCAATTGGTCCGGGAACAAGCCAAGCGACCAGACACAGATCGGAGGACAGCACACCTAAAGGTAAAGAGCCTAAGCGTGTCAAACAGGAGGCTCCAAAAGCCTCAAGGTCCTCAGGAGTCTCCAAGACTCCTACCGCACATGGATCCACCTACAGCCAGGTTACCGCTGGCGTCCAGGTGGGTATCATGGACAAAAACTATCCAGAGGTGTTGCTGGAAATGGACCAACTGAAGGCCATCGAAGCAGCAGTTCTGGAGATGATAATCGAACTGGGAAGAGAGGCCGTGGTGAGGCCCAAGTTCCAGCAACTACATCTCCGTCCGAGCTGGCTTGGGGTGAGATGCTCCGACAAAGACACTGCTGAGTGGCTGAGGAGCATCCAGCAGAAGCTGAAGCCCTGGGAGGGAGCCGATCTAAGGATTGTGGAAGAGGCTGAACTGCCTCACCCGGAGATCCTAATTGGCTACCTTCCAAATAGCCAGGACCTCTCCAACGAGAAGATCTTGGCTCTCATGGAGATCCAGAATGAGGGATTGAGGACCTCCAACTGGAGGGTTCTACGAAGGGGATCATCAGGACCCACGCTAGAAGTCGTCATCTCGGCTGACAACAAATCATTCGAAAGACTTAGAGCGTCAAACTGGCGGATCGACTATAGGTTCGGCCAGGCCAATCTTCGCCTTAAGGGCCATAAGGCAACGGAGGTGAGGGATGAGGCTCAAAAGGCCTCGACCTCGGGCTCCAAGCCAGGAAAGCCCAAAGCAGAGGAAAGGCACAGGGTGGAAAACCTTTCAGGCTCTACGAAAGCCGGAGACGGAGGGACACCCAAGCCATCCATTAGCTCTGGGGGAGGGAGTGCTCCGCAAAGGCGTGGTAAAGGGAAGTCCAGCAGTGTAAAACCTGCGGCTCCCTTCTAACCGCCTAGTGGACGAACCACCCCATAGGGCACGAACGGCTCTCCAGCATTCAAAGGCAGCATCTAGTGCCTTATGCTAGAGAACGTCTAGAAGGCGCATCGACATAGGGCTGATACAGGAGCCCTGGATAAATGGAGGTCGAATCAGGGGCCTTCCAAACAACCTATATCAAATGATATACTGCAATAGGTCAGTAAGTCCAAGAGCTATGCTTATACTCAGAAAGGGACTAACTTGCCTTCCACTTACAGAGTTCCTCACCAGGGACCTTGCTGCGGCTCTGATTGTGGTGCAGATGGGAAAGAGTAGGAGGCAGGTGGTCTGTGCCTCAGGCTATTTTCTGGGTGACGCCATAAGCCCACCACCAGAGGAAGTCCAACGCCTCGTGGAATGGTGCCGCAAGGAGCAGAAACAACTCATTCTGGGCTGCGATGCGAATGCACACCACACGGTATGGGGAAGCACAGACACTAATCTCAGAGGTGAGGATTTACTTGATTTTCTGTTTTCTCACAATGTAGGAATAGCAAATGTAGGTAACAGTCCAACCTTTATGAACGCGATTAGAAAGGAAGTAATTGACCTTACGCTGGTGACACCATTTATTGCGGAAATGGTCAAGAACTGGAGGGTTTCAAAAGAACCATCCATGTCAGACCATATGGCAATTGAATTCGATGTTGAAGCAATAGCTTCAGCTGATGTTGAATGCAGGATACCCAGAAAGACTGACTGGGAACTCTACGCAGCCCATTTAAGGTCGGAACTGGAAGGCCTGAAATACAACATTAGCTCAAATGAGGACTTGGATATTGCCTCTGCTCACTTCACATCATGTTTGAAGAGAGCTTTTGAGTACAGCTGTCCACTCAGGAAGAAAACTATCTCCAGAGACGTTCCTGGTGGAATAAACAACTTGAGAACCTCAAGAAAGCAGCTAGGAAAGCCTTCAACAGGGCTAAGCGAGAAGGCAGCTGGGATGCCTATCGACTGGCCCTGACAAATTACAACAAAGAGGTTAGAAAAGCCAAAAGGCAGACCTGGAGAAGTTTCTGTGAGGGTATAGATAAAACAGCCCCTGCAGCTAGACTTCAAAAGGCACTATCTAAAGATCACTCCAACCCAATTGGCCAAATAAAGAAGCCATGTGGGGATTTTTCGAATGATCCTGAAGAGAGCCTGAGAGTTCTATTAGAGACTCACTTCCCTGGCTCTACGCAGATTATTACCAGAGATAATGTCCCCACTGGAGAGGTATACAACCCCACCAGTTGGGATTTTCAGAAAGCCGGTAGACTATTCACACCAGGAAGAATTGAGTGGGCGATAAAGAGTTTTCAGCCCTTCAAATCAGCTCGCATGTACGGCATCTTTCCGGCCATGCTACAGAAAGGTGTTGAATTCATTATAACCCCGATAGCTGAGCTCTTCAAGGCCAGCTATGCAAGGGGCTATATTCCGAAATCATGGAGGGAGGCAAGGGTAGTATTCATACCCAAAGTGGGACGGGAAAGCTCCACAGAGCCTAAATCCTATCGACCCATATGCCTTACCTCCTTTCTCCTGAAGACCATGGAGAAAATAATAGACAATAACACAAGGGGAAGTGTTAAGCTCCATAACAAGCAGTTTGCCTACAGGGCGGGTAGATCGACTGTAGACGCCCTTCATCATCTTCTTAGAGAGGTGGAAGGCACCCTCGATGCAAAGAAGATTCTACTTGCAATGTTTGGAGATATTGGGGGGACCTTTGATAATACCCTACATGTTTCCATATGTAATGCAGCTGAACGAAAAGGGATAGAACCCTCAACTGTGAAGTGGATATCAGCTATGTTGAAAGGGCGAACCGTCACAGCATATCTGGGGGAAGCTGAAGTGACAGTGCTGACGTGCAGGGGATGCCCTCAAGGAGGGGTACTATCACCCTTGCTGTGGAGCATGGTCATGGATGGTCTTCTGGAGAGGCTCACGGCAGATGGTTTTAACGCCCAGGCATACGCCGACGACATAGTGGTAACTGTAAGAGGCAAGCATGAGGGCTCTATAAGTAGCCGAATGCAACTTGCCCTAAGTACTATCGAAAAGTGGTGCGAGGAAGAGGGGCTCACTGTCAATCCCTCGAAGACAACACTAATTCCTTTCACTAGAAGAAGGAACCTCCGCCTGAGAGCTCCGGTACTAAATGGCCAGACTCTAAACTTCTATAGTGAATGCAAATATCTAGGTGTTATCCTGGACAGTAAACTCAACTGGAGGAAACATATAGATAGGACTCTTTCCAGAGCCACAGCGGCTATGTGGGCCTGCAAAAGACTCTTTGGAAAGACCTGGGGCATGAAACCGAAAATGGTACTGTGGTTATACACTGCGGTAGTACGCCCGATTGTCACCTATGCGTCTTTAGCATGGTGGACAAAAACCGAAGAGGTCACCACACGCAACCGGCTGCAAAAACTGCAATGGCTGGCCTGCATTAGTGTTACGGGAGCTATGCGTACAGCTCCCACAGCAGCGCTTGAGGTCATACTTGATCTGCCTCCCTTACATGTACATGTGAGGAAATGCAGCCTGCTGGAAGCAATGAGAATATCCCTTAAAGGGAAGCTCCTACCTGGAAACTGGGTTGGACATATGAGGATACTGAATCAACTGGATTCAAAACTCCTGGCAAAACCATCGGATGTTATGCCAACTATCTTCGATTTCGAAACGCACTTTGAAACGGTCATAGCTGACCGTCCTAGTGCAATAAGTTTTGTTAATCGTTTGGACAAAAAGTCTTGCATATGGTTTACCGATGGATCAAAAACAGAGAGAGGCACTGGCATTGGGGTATATGGACCTAAACTGAGGATCTCTAAATCTCTGGGAAGTGAACCCTCTATTCTACAGACCGAAATAATGGCTGTTTACGTATGCGCCCAGGAGTGCCTAAAAATGAACCTCAAAGGGGCGCATATCTACATCACCACGGACAGCCAGGCCACGCTGAGGTCCCTGGAATCACAAAGCCAGGGATCTCTACTGACATGAGAGTGCCGTAATACCATAAAGCAACTGGCCAGAGGCAATAAAGTGACTCTACTGTGGGTGCCAGGGCACTGTGGTGTTGAAGGAAATGAGAAAGCCGATGAACTTGCGAAAACTACATCAAGGTTAACACCTGCTAGACCTGAGCCTTTCTGTGGTCTTGGAAAAGACCAATATAAGGCAGCGGTTCAACAATGGGAGTTGGAAAATAGAGTAACCCTCTGGAGAAACACTCTTGGACTCACGCAGTCAAAGAAGTTCGTAAAGATTTCACAGACCTATGCCAGAAAGCTCCTAAGGCTGTCACGAGCTGAGCTTCGGGTGATGGTTGGACTGCTGACAGGGCACTGTCGGTACAAGTACCATTTGTACCGTATGGGAAAGTCAGCAGATGATATTTGTAGGCTCTGTGAATCAGAAGCAGAAACAGCTGAACACATGGTATGCAAGTGTCCAGAGTTGGCGGGACTAAGAACCACCCATATGGGGAAACCTGTTCTGGATACCCATGAGGTAATGGCCAAGGCCCCCAAGGATGTTGTCGGGTTTATCAACACCATTGACGACCTCCTTGGGTTTCAATGAATGGGTAGGGTAGAGAACAAAAGACCTACATGGTCGCAGTTCCCGGAAGGCTAACCGAGCCACAACGACCCCAGTCACTATTTTAGTGACTTATCTATTACCTATTGTGACATTAATTACCGGATTTGACTTGGTTGTGTTCACCTATTTTTGATTTGATGGAATTTAGTTCCTATACATATATGTGTCTTTACCTGTGACAGGTTATTTAAATGGTGAATACAACAATTTTTTTTTGATTTATGGGAAAAGCACAAATTCCGATTTTGGGGATGCGTCTTCCTGTGAGTGGTGATTCACGGAGTTTTGTTGATGTTGGACAGTATACGAGGAGAACTAAGTACAGTTTCTAGTTCACGCAATGCTGTTAGCAAGAGCAAGTTTAACATCTCGTAGTTCTTCAGTGTCAGCAGAAGCCTGTGCATTTCCATTCTATGGATGGTGCATGTTCCACTATTGTGATTTGGTAGTTGGAACCATAAATCACTTGGATTGGACATCGTTGCTGTTGTAAATCCAACAGTAATGATGGAAGTCGTTTTGTGGTCTTTGAGACTTTATAACTTCAAAACCATCATGCCCTCCCTCTATTGTCGTACCCGGGTCTCGGGTAGCGGTAGAGTTCTCTTTTATTTTCTTTCGTTTGCATCTCAACTCACCCTTGAATGTGTGAACAATCCGTTATTTTTCTTTGAGACTGTGTTTTTAGTTATTTGAGTTAGTTGGCAACAATCACTGACAAGTGAATCTATTTTTAATATTTTCATTTGTTTAATAATATAGCGCCAACTACGAATATGATGATTGAGCTTTAAGTAGCGTTTTGAGCATGTTTTCGAAGTCATTTGAGTGACAGTTACGGCTCTCACTCCACCTTCCTCTTGGGAGGGTGGCCTTCAGTAAGTGACTTCGCTTCAATTTTTGTATAGTTGTGGATGTCGTGTATCAGATATAGATATTCTCTTTTATTTTATTTGCTATTTTAAATTATTTTCCTTTTACCTTTCACTAATAACTTATATTATAAATTTATTGTATGACCTATCTTGACGTTTTGATTTTTCTTCTTACAGGTTTTCATACATGATTTTCTACACGATAATGCATTATGAAAACTTCTCAATACTTCATTGAATTAAAGTGAATTTAAAGTGAAAACAAAATTATTTTTTTTGGAAAATTATTTTTTTACCTTGGCGAAGGGGGTGTGTAACGTGTAAATTCTCCACTTAACCACTACTACCGAACTATGCATTCGGATACCGTGATTCCTCGCTGTAAAACGCCTGAAGGAGTGACCTGCGTGTTGCGATAAATCTAGGTAGCGTTGAGTTTGCACGTAGAGAATCTAATGCCGCTCTCTTGCAAAGTAGCTGTTGAACAAGTAGCACCGTTGGTTATTGAAATTAGATTCATATCTATTAAACGAATATAGTTTTATAGTTTGCTCAAAATTTATAAAGTATCTGTGGCGTCTGATAGACGGTAAGTTATGAGAAGAAATATAGTTATTTCGTATAAATGCATTATCTTGAAAATCTGAATTGATTCCTAATTTAATTCTTTCGTCATTTCATATTTTTTTTCATTTATCTATATTAAAATTATTTATCTTTCTATATTGAAATAATCATCTCACATTTCTTAATTCAAAATATTTCTAATTCATTTGCTTGTTTCATTCTCTCATTTTAACACAAGATTTTTGTAGGCTAACGATGGCAAATTTCACGTGGTCATATCTTATGTTCAGTTTAATGTTGAAACATATGCTGTCTTTCTTAGCATTTTTGCTTGAGACAAATCTAAATGTTAATTTGAATTGACTATCGATACCCTACAGATAATCTTGGAACATATTACGTTTGAGATTGTATGTTGATTTGCCCCGAATTATTTTAACCACTTGGTCTGGAGTTTAAAAAGAATCCACGTTATCTGGAATAAAAACCTTATCAGGGGAGTATATTCTCATTGGAATCCACATTATCTGAAGTTTGGAATCCACATTATCTGAAGTTTGGAATCTACATTATCTGAAGTTTTGAATCCACGTTATCGGAAGTTTGAAATCCACGTTATCTAGAGCTACCAAGAACTTGGGACAAGGATAGGGCAGAAGTCAAGAGTCTAAAGAGGAATCTCAAACGTCGATATTTGTTAAAACAACAAGATGAGTTTCATTATAATTATGTAAAAAGAGGATAGTAAATACCTACATTTTACCCAGTTGTTATTATCACTGAAAACAACCCAGAACCCTAATATGTTTAACCAATCTCCCTGCTAGCCAGGGCAGAAATATCGGTTAAAAGGGAGGTTGGTTACAAACTTGGTCCTCCCGGTATTTGAATTTTAATTCTTGTCATCCCATTAGCCAGAAAAAATCAGTAGTTATAGGACTTGCAGATAGAGTAATTCAGCTATCCGACCCAGAGTTTAGAGCAAAGTCAATAGAAAAAGCAAAAAACGCTCTACGACAAAACAGCTATCCGAAGAATATAGTTGAAAAAATTTTTAAACGTCGAATACATAAATTTTATAATACAATGAAAAATTCGGAAAAAAAACAAAAAAACGAGAACACAACATACCTTTCATTGCCTCATATAAAGGGATTATCGCATCAATTCCAAAAACTATTAGGGAAATATAATATTACTGTTTGTCACAAAGGCCACAATTTATTTTCACAATATTACACAAAACTCAAAACAAAAACACCGAAAAACAAAATGAGTAATTCAATTTATCAAATACCGTGTAACGATTGTGACGGCGTTTATATTGGTCAAACGAGCCAGTATCTAGAAAATCGATTGAGGAACCATAAATACAACAAAAACAACTCCACCGCCCTGACAAAACATGAAATAACGAAAAACCACTCATTCAATTTCAATGGAACGAAAATATTAAAAACTGAGAGAAACACCAGAAAAAGGGAATTTCTTGAATCGTTGGAAATCCAAAAAAATAATAAATGTGCAATCAATGACAAGAAAGATGTAAATAATACAACCAAACTGTATGCGCCTATACTATACGTTCAGAAATAACTGACGACGTTGACTGTGATAAGTATATGTGATAAGAATGTTTTGTTCTCTGTGTTTCAATTCAATTTGTTGATTATCTACGTTAAGGGTAAGAATATATTTTAGATGACTTTTAAAATTGATGTAATATACGTCCTTTAGTTTATAGATTTTGAAAAAGGCCATAAAGTGGTCGAAACGTCGATAATAAACAATCATTTGCACGACAACTGAAATGCATCATTTAATGTGACCTAACACCAAGAAAATATTACGAAAAAAATATATATCAGGTCAAAGAAAAACCAAAACTATATATATATATATATATATATATATATATATATATATATATATAAATTTATATATATATATATATATATATATATATATATATATATATATATATATATATATATATATATATATATATATATATATATATATATATATATATATATATATATATATATATATATATATATATATAAAAAAATATATATATATATATATATATATATATATATATATATATATATATATATGCAGAACAACACTACTCGTTGTAGATAAATAATAAAATGAAATGAAAAAAAAACATCTTACCAAAGTAATTGTTTATATATATATATACCCCCAGAGTAACCCCCTGTCGATTCCTCACATTTTCTAACATATACCAAAATTTGAGTGCCCTACGTGAACAATTTACCACCCTCATACTAACCCTTTACTTTATCAACTAATTCTATATTTCACCAGCATTCGTTCCTATAACTCTGCTAATGTTCACTGTACTCTTATCGAGAATATGATAACTAGGATTTTATGATAGAAAAAAAA
>JARQZK010003917.1:0-29681 GCA_030704885.1 Cynegetis impunctata
CTTTAATTATGGACGAATTGTCGGAGGTTAGAGTTTCAGCTGATAATTATTTGTATGAGGTTAAATGTAAAGATTCTCATTCTACTTTGCAGGCTAATAACTACCCCAATAATCGTTCCACTTCGGAGAATGACCTGATAGGGAAATTGCCGAAGAATAAACATCAATTTTCCTGTTTTTGAGGGGCAACCTAAAATTGTGTTTTTATTTTTATTTTTACCATAGTATAATATATAATAATTCCACTTTGACTAAGGAAGAGAAATATCATCATTTGTTGATATCCTTGAAAAACGGGCCGTTCAATTCACTAAAAGCTATTTCTATGGTCTGATCTAGGACAATTATCAAATAGCATACACATACGATGCAATCGCTAGTAGGAATCAAAAAAAGGGTTTATTTTTCACTTGTATATTATATGTTTATTTCACCTTGGATACGGATGCTATAAACATACTCATTATGCCCTAGACCATTATGCCCGTATTTGCGGGCATAATGGATTTAAAACGCCCGCTTATTTTACTAGGAGAAACGAAGAAAATTTCATTGATTAAATACTTCATAATCCTTGTCGTATACGACTCTGGATTTCTCCGGCAATTAATTATTCCCAGCTTTGGCTGCATCTTCTATGATATTCTTGGGTATATTCATTTTCATTTTCATCACTTTAAGACTACACAAAGGAAGCAGCATGACATTCACTGAATATGATGACAAAAATATTCACAAACGTCAAAATATCAACAAATGACATGCCTACTATGAGAAGGAATATGGATAGGAGCAATGAAACGATTTCAAAATCGCTTTTTCATCAAAATATAATAATTTTTTCGTGAAAAATAAAATCTTGTATGCACTGCGTGCGTTACTAGATCCTTACGCCCATCGGGCAACATTCATCCCTCGTGCCAGAGGCCCTCGGGGCGAATGTTTCCCTCCGGGCGTAATGATCTATATAACGCACTTGGTACATAAATATCTATTTTTTTTAGCCACAGCCTATTTCAATGACATTTACATAGCTCAGCCTCTATGAAAACATTCTCATGAGGATTTAAGAAATTCACTGGATATATTCTCAGAAAACCTTGCTGCACTTAACGTTTTGCAGTTTAATACGGTTTCATAGGATTTTGTAATATTCAACATTTAGTTACAAAAACTAGATGCTAAAACAAGACTTTGAGCTTGAGCATAGCACTACTGATATGACTACATACAGAATTTTTACTACTTTCTTAACTAATCATTGTGAGGCCTTAGAGTCTGTCCAATGCATGGTACCAGCATCATTTTCAAACTATGAAGGTACAACCCCTCAGGTTTCCACTATTGATAAAGATAAAGGTCTCTTTTTCAAGCGGTCTACAACGCCTTCTGCTTACTTTACATCTGTTCGCGATCAACAAAATTGTATTTTTGTACAGCTTCACACGCTTTACATAAGTGCCAAACCTTCCTTGCCAAAGCTACATATGACAGAGTTGCCTGTGGTGCATGTAGACCAGTAGGTCAGTGTCAAACGTTAAGAGTGTTGTTGTATTTGATATTAGATTGTAAACATACTGAAAGTGCTTAGCTAGCCAAGGTTGGAACGATGATGTTAAGCATAGACTTGTATATGAACAGGTGCATAACAGAATATCGAGAGATCTCAGATAGATCAGATAGACTCAGACACTCCACACGCTGCCCGAGGGTTTAGCGAGAGTCTATAGTCTACTGTAAATAAAGACTAAGTACAAGATAAACCTATATATTATTTACTAACCAGGACCAGTCATTACACCTTTGTTAAAGTTTGTGGTAATTGCTTGCGTGAATCATATCACCATCGAGTGCCCATCATCAATTACTTGCAACATATGTCAGTATCCTCGTCATACAACGCTTCATTGAAACTTTCGTGAATCGGATGCATCCCAAAGAGCTCCTGGAAATCTCTTCGGGTTCAACAGGGCCAGTCGCGAAGGATTCGATAACCAGTACTGCGGTCAATACAACGGATATGAAATTACCTAATTCAGGTTTCAATGACATGGTCACACTGCAATGCAGCACATCAAATTTCACGAAAAAACAATCTACCGTATTTCAAAGATTTCTCTGAAGCGTTTCAAGAAATGAACAGATAAACGAGTTCACCCTCAAAAGTGTTAGTTTTGGATTTTCTTCTGCTCCATATCTGGCCTTGAGAACTCTACAAGAGTTTGCTCTTTTAGAAGAAAAATATTTACCCTGCAACTTCTACGGTGCTATAGAAATCTATATACGTATACGATTGCAGTACAGGCGCAGGATCTGACGATGCGGCACGTCAGCTACACGCAGAGTTGATTGCTCTACTCAGAAGAGGAGAATAGGCAAGCAACTATCCCTCTATTGTTGCTGCTACTCCAACAGCAGACACACAAACGCTGCTCAATTTTGACACAGACGGTCCTAAATTTATCAATTTTTTAAATAGACAGTGAAGTCCCTCTCTAAATGTTGTCCTACTCCTCTGAAATTAATTATATATGAACTAAGCGTTATATCCTTTCATAAATTGCAAAGACTTTCGATCCTTTAGGTTTTTTGTCATCTGCTATTCTTCTTGCCAGGCATATTATGCGCAAATTATGGCTTTCACAATGTACATAATTGGGATACTCTAGTCATTGGAGATATTTGGAATGCATGGAATCGGTTTAAGTCAGAATTATCTGACTTATCCAGCGGTGAGAAATATATCAGTCGACAAATCTGAGAATAATTTGATATGCACTGCCATTGGGGCCAGCAAACGGAAAGACAGAAATATGCAAGGGTTTTTGCACCTTTATGTTTTCCTAAACGGATGATAAAAGAGCCAGCATAGTCTAATGAAACGTGAGAAAATGCCTTCAATTGTGAATTCCTAAATGAAGGAAGATCTGCAATAACAGGTATATATGTTTGAAGTCTAGTACGAAAACATCGAATACTTCTAGTGCGACATTGATTAATAGCAATGCGAAGAGAGAATATCGAGAAGGTCTGTAGCAATATATTATGCAGAGTTTTGAGTCCTGGTTATAAAATTTCATTACGAGTCTGCTGTATTACAAGGTCCGTGAACCTATGATGTTTTGGCAACAAAATAGGATGCTGAACTTCGAAGGATAGAGTTAATTTCGTTAGGCGACCACACATCCTGATCAATCCCAAAATGAGCAAGTTTTCTGAAGGGTTCAGACAGAGAAGTATTATTTTTACTGGCCTGGAGGGCAAAGTAAATTTTTTGTTGTGTCAAAACGACAGAAGCATAATCCTTCGATTCAGTTTTTATTGTAATAAAACGAAAGACGTAACAGAGGATATGCTGAACTGTTCTTAAAGATGAGAATCTTATGAGCTAAGTCGATATGGAGGAATTCGAAAGAGAAATATGCAATGCCACTTGTGGTATTTGAGAAACGTCTATGCGAAACGTCTTTACTTAACCAGATAGATGCCAATCAGGCTAATTTCCAGAAGAAAAGTAGGGCTTTGTCACCATGAAACGTTTTCTAAGAGCTGTAGGGAAAATATTCTTGTACTGTACAGAATCAGCGTAATTAAAATCAGTTGGAACATATCTCCAAGAGGACGAGGGTACAATCTCCTAAATATGCGACGCTCTATTGGCAATGAAGGTTTTTCATCTATGTGGTGAATCTGCGAGCAAAGCAAATGTCACCTGCGAGTTCGACTATGCACATAGGGCATCAAATATAGGAAGATCTAAACAAGCTTTTTTCACTGAAAATATTAAATCGGACAAAAAGTTTTGCAGCGCAAAGTTCTAGTCAGGGGATTGAAACAATTTCAAGGGGTGCCACTCGAGATTTTCCAGAAATAAGGAAACTTTTAAAGTTTAAACACTAAAATAAAAGATGTAATAATCTCCTGTAGTCAGTCTTGATAATGATTTCATAACTCGAAACATGTCGACTATCCTATACTCCTAAATACAGTATCTGAATATTTTGATATAGTGAAACTTTAGCCAAGTGTGTTTTATTTTAATGTTTAAACTTTATGCTCTATGACGTTTCACCAAGCGATGTGCGAGAATTCAATCTGAGTTAGGGAAATTTTTATTTTGCCGAAATCGATCTGAAATATATTGCACAACCATATCCTGTGGTACTAACGTCATAGAGACCATGCATCTCCAAACGAGGGATATAAGACATCTAGGCAATTGTATGTCATTTTATTGCTCGGAGAGGTAGAGTCTCTAATATGTATTCCGATCAAGGCACTAACTTTAAGGGCGCGAATAATCAGCTCATATTATTCTCACAAGCTGCTGTTAGAGAACTATCCATTAATTAGCATTTTAATATCAGTCGCCGCGCCACACTTTGATAGCCTTCGCCGAGTAGGTAGTGAACAGATCAAGACTTACGGAGAATTCTTTACCCTAATTAACCAGATTGAGGCACTTTTGAACTAGCGGTAGCGAAGAACCAAGTCATTTCCTGACCATGGAGATACTTTATAGCTTCCCTGAACCAGACCTTTCAAATATTGCGTTGAATTGGTTGTCGTGTTGGCAAATGGTATAGAGAATGAACTCAGATTTTCTGAAGAGGTGGAAAGAGGAATATTTGCATACATTACAGCAGCGTTCAAAATGGTTGAAATCTACGCTCAATATTGAACTGGGTATATTAGTATTAATGAAACATGAGCTAAGACCTCCCTTAGAATGCATTGTCGGACGAATTGTCAAATTGCATCCGGGTGAAGACGGAGTAGTTACATTGGAAACTCATAACGGAATACAGCATCATCCTGTAGTCACACTATGTCCTTTAGTAGGACAACGCACGAGCCGCCAACCGCTGCGGTTGTCGGTCGGGCGGTTATTAATTTGTACAGGAATATATGGTAGACAACGCACTGGCAGTCGCATAACCGCGCGGTTGGGCGGTAGTCGACATCGGGCGCGGCGAACGCGGCAACCGCGCGGTCTTGCGGTTGCCCATTTGTACAGACTTGAAAGGCAAACAACGCACGAGATCGCAATTTCGCGCGGTTTCCCTTCATTATTAATTTAACATTTGTGGTAAATTTGACATTTTAAGTCATTTCGGTAATTTCCTTTTCAATTTTGTTCAGTAATTCACCGAAAGATGAAGTTGACAATCTGTTATAATTGAAAAATTTATCTTCGAAGCTTCTCAATTCTCTATAGATAATTAAGAATGCTCCTTTAATACTTCTTTGTTAAAGCAGAGGGTGAACCCAATATTTTGCTTTGCAACGAGGTTTGTTTCGTTTTTTAGATACAATATAAATTTGTCAAATGGCTACAGCTACTACTGCGGACACTTTCATTACGACTAGCGATCAACAAACCGCGACGGCCACCGCAATCCGCGCTCGACCGCGCTACCGCTCGACCGCCAACCGCGGCGGTTGGCGGCTCGTGCGTTGTCACCCTTACTGGGTGAGTTTTCATAACATATTCATTTTTTTTATATTTTAAATGATATTCAATATTAATGAATATAACTTTTCAGTATATTTTATTTAATTTTTTTTTGTTATCTACCAGAAAAAGATGAGCAAGTTTTTGGTGGGTGGAAAATGTTGGAAACTAGGTATCCTAGTAGGACATTTGACTTCTCAGTATTTATTATTTGAACCTCAAAAACATAATGTATCGCAAGGACGATATGCTCATTTTCTGTGGACTAAAGACAGATTATGGTTGCGCAAAACGAAAAAGTGAATTCTTGCGAGCGACATACAGAGTTTTACGTATATAATTGATAAACGTTCGGTAGAATATTCATGTAAGCATTAATAATTATATAATTTTCAACGATATTTCGAAATTTTTTCGAAAAATGCTGAGTATTCGGAATAAGTTTCTTCGAAAAGAGAGTTAAAAGTCTGTTTCTGACAATATATATATATATATATATATATATATATATATATATATATATATATATATATATATATATATATATATCGTGTCACAATGTTCGTTCCCATACTCCTCCGAAACGGCTTCACCCATTCTCATGAAATTTTGTGAGCATATTGAGTGGGTCTGAGAATCGGCCAACATCTATTTTTCATCCCCCTAAATGTTAAGGGTAGTCCACCCCTGAATTTTTTTTGTTTTTATTTTTTTATGATACAGCATACAAAAATACATACAATCCTAAATTTTCACCTCTCTACGATCAACCCCAATTTTTTATCTGTTAAACTCCTTCGAAATGACTCGACCGATTCTCATGAAATTTTGTTAGCTCTGAGAATACGACAAAATCTATTTTTAATCCCCCTAAATGTTAAGGGAGGTCCTTCCCTTAACTTTTTATTTATATTTTCAGACAAAATTTTCTGTTCTATTTTTTTTATGATACAACATTCAAAAATACATCCAACCCTAAATTTTCACCCCTTTACGATCAATCCCTATTTTTTATACTCCTAATGATTAACATTTTTATGAATTATTTGAACAATTTTTTTTTTTTATTTTTTATGATGTTGCTTTAAAAAATACATACAACTCTGAATTTTCACCCTCCTATCAACAACTCATATTATTCAATAGCCATTTTGATAATTTAAACAACGTTTGCCGGGTCAGATAGATTGATAGATAGATAGATAGAAAGATAGATAACTAGATAGATAGATAGATAGATAGATAGATAGATAGATAGATAGATAGATAAATAGATAGATAGATAGATAGATAGATAGATAGATAGATAGATAGATAGATAGATAGATAGATAGATAGATAGATAGATAGATAGATAGATAGATAGATAGATAGATAGATAGATAGATGGATAGATAGATAGATTGAAAGATAGATAGATAGATAGATAGATAGATAGATAGATAGATAGATAGATAGATAGATAGATAGATAGATAGATAGATAGATAGATAGATAGATAGATAGATAGATAGATAGATAGATAGATAGATAGATAGATAGATAGATAGATAGATAGATAGATAGATAGATAGATAGATAGATAGATAGATAGATAGATAGATAGATAGATAGATAGATAGATAGATAGATAGATAGATAGATAGATAGATAGATAGATAGATAGATAGATAGATAGATAGATAGATAGGTAGATATACATCGGCAGATAAATGAATAGATAGAAAGACAGATGGATAAAAATAATTTATATGGCTGAACGTTTGTCCGGTCAGATAAATTGATAGATGGATATGCAGATAGATAGAAAGATAGATAGCTCTCTAGATAGAAAGATATATAGTTAGATAGGCAGATATACATCGGCAGACAGATGAATATATAAAAATAATTTATATGGCAGAACAACGTTTGCCGGGCCAGCTAGTATATATATATATATATATATATATATATATATATATATATATATATATATATATATATATATATATATATATATATATATATATATATTTATATATATATATTTATATATATATATATTTATATAAAATTATATATAGTATATATATAGTATATAAGTATATATATAGTATATATATATATATATATATATATTATATATATATATATATATATATAAATATAATCTCTTAATAATTATTAGCAATAACAGGCTGGTTGAAATCTAAAAAACTCGATTTTATTAAAGAGTTGACGTTTCACTACGATATTTCGTAATTGAAATTTCTTTGACATTTATTGATGTGAAAAAAATTGAAAAGATAAGGCTGCTTTGTCTTGCTAATAATTTATTATATGCTATTCAGTCTAATATTAACAGTCAAAAATGTTATCATTAGATGGTAAGGGAAACCAAAGAAACCTTTACCTACGTAATGTTTGAAAATAAAAATAATAGGGTACTATTTATCTAACAACAAAGAAATTAGTCATGAGAAAACATTAAAGATGTGGAGTAAAATTATCGGTATAGCACGTTTATATGGAAGCAGTCATTGACACGTGTTTCGGACTCTTTGGTCCTCATCAGAACGGCCGTAGCAAGCATTGGATTGAAAATTTTGAAGATGAAAATAGTACAACAAACAAAAATCCTCTGATACGGAAGACAATCACCCTCATTGTGGTTTATTGTTTGAACTCTCCGGTATGGGAGATTTGGTCAAACTTTGCCACGGAGGCGATTAATGCTATCCGCGAGAACTAAGAACGAGTAAATAAAACAATAACAAAGAAATTAGTCGCGGGAAATATTAAATAGGTAGAGCAAAATTATCGGTATAGTTTCGTTTATATGGAAGTAGCCGTTTTTAATGAAATTTTTTATTTATTTAGAATTTCAAATCTTTTAAAAAAAGGGGGTACATAGAGTTTTATAAAAACTTTGAAACTCTCAGCTTAAGTTTGGGGTCATTGCCATATTTTCAGCTTGCAATATTTAATTATTTATTCGAATTGTTGTTGCCTGTGATCCTATTTTTAATCTCCTTGATAATTATTAGCAATAACAGGTTGGTTTAATCTTAAAAAACTCGATTTTATTAAAGAGTTGACGTTTCACTACGATATTCGTAATTGAAATTTCTTTGACATTTATTGATGTGAAAAATATTGAAAAGATAAGGCTGCTTTGTCTTGCTAATTATTTATTATATGCTATTCAGTCTAATATTAACATTCAAAAATGTTATCATTAGATGGTAAGGGAAACCAAAGAAACCTTTACCTACGTAATGTTTGAAAATAAAAATAATAGGGTACTATTAATCTAACAACAAAGAAATTAGTCATGAGAAAACATTAAAGATGTGGAGTAAAATTATCGGTATAGCACGTTTATATGGAAGCAGTCGTTGACACGTGTTTCGGACTCTTTGGTCCTCATCAGAACGGCGTAGCAAAGCACTGGATTGAAAATTTGAAGATGAAAATAGTACAACAAACAAAATCCTCTGATACGGAAGACAATCACCCTCATTGTGGTTTATTGTTTGAACTCTCCGGTATGGGAGATTTGGTCAAACTTTGCCACGGAGGTGATTAATGCTATCCGCGAGAACTAAGAACGAGTAAATAAACAATAACAAAGAAATTAGTCGCGGGAAAATATTAAATAGGTGGAGCAAAATTATCGGTATAGTTCGTTGATATGGAAGTAGCCGTTTTTAATGAAATTTTTTATTTATTTAGAATTTCAAATCTTTTAAAAAAAGGGTACTTACAGTTTATAAAAACTTTGAAACTCTCAGCTTAAGTTTGGGGTCATTGCCATATTTTCAGCTTGCAATATTTAATTATTTATTCGAATTGTTGTTGCCTGTGATCTATTTTTAATCTCTTGATAATTATTAGCAATAACAGGTTGGTTGAATCTTAAAAAACTCGATTTTATTAAAGAGTTGACGTTTCACTACGATATTCGTAATTGAAATTTCTTTGACATTTATTGATGTGAAAAAAATTGAAAAGATAAGGCTGCTTTGTCTTGCTAATTATTTATTATATGCTATTCAGTCTAATATTAACATTCAAAAATGTTATCATTAGATGGTAAGGGAAACCAAAGAAACCTTTACCTACGTAATGTTTGAAAATAAAAATGATAGGGTACTATTAATCTAACAACAAAGAAATTAGTCATGAGAAAACATTAAAGATGTGGAGTAAAATTATCGGTATAGCACGTTTATATGGAAGCAGTCATTGACACGTGTTTCGGACTCTTTGGTCCTCATCAGAACGGCGTAGCAAAGCATTGGATTGAAAATTTGAAGAGGAAAATAGTACAACAAACAAAATCCTCTGATACGGAAGACAATCACCCTCATTGTGGTTTATTGTTTGAACTCTCCGGTATGGGAGATTTGGTCAAACTTTGCCACGGAGGCGATTAATGCTATCCGCGAGAACTAAGAACGAGTAAATAAACAATAACAAAGAAATTAGTCGCGGGAAAATATTAAATAGGTAGAGCAAAATTATCGGTATAGTTCGTTTATATGGAAGTAGCCGTTTTTAATGAAATTTTTTATTTATTTAGAATTTCAAATCTTTTAAAAAAAGGGTACTTACAGTTTATAAAAACTTTGAAACTCTCAGCTTAAGTTTGGGGTCATTGCCATATTTTCAGCTTGCAATATTTAATTATTTATTCGAATTGTTGTTGCCTGTGATCTATTTTTAATCTCTTGATAATTATTAGCAATAACAGGCTGGTTGAATTTTAAAAAAACTCGATTTTATTAAAGAGTTGACGTTTCACTACGATATTCGTAATTGAAATTTCTTTGACATTTATTGATGTGAAAAAAATTGAAAAAATAAGGCTGCTTTGTCTTGCTAATTATTTATTATATGCTATTCAGTCTAATATTAACATTCAAAAATGTTATCATTAGATGGTAAGGGAAACCAAAAACCTTCACCTACGTAATGTTTGAAAATAAAAATAATAGGGTACTATTTATCTAACAACAAAGAAATTAGTCATGAGAAAACATTAAAGATGTGGAGTAAAATTATCGGTATAGCACGTTTATATGGAAGCAGCCGAGTTTTTTAAGATTCAACCAGCCTGTTATTGCTAATAATTATCAAGAGATTAAAAATAGATCACAGGCAACAACAATTCGAATAAATATATATAAATATATGTATATATGAATATATATATATATATATATATATATATATATATATATATATATATATATATATTTCTCCTTGAGTTATTTTCCACTATATTTTGTAATAATAATATTCAGTTTCTGGATTTAAGTTTATTTATAAATTTTCGCATCTCAAATTAAACTTTTCCAGGATTTTGATATATATGATAAATAAATTATTGTAGTAAAAATGTTAATATGAGTTTTCTTGAACTATAGGAGCGGTAGTTCCAACACAAGTGTGTATCCACTCCGGAGTTTTTGTTGCTTTCCTCTGATTGTATTGAAACCTCCATATGTGAATGTATTCAGGAATGAAGTTATTATTGTTATTACTATTATTTTTTTTTTCAGGATATTCTCAATTATACGAAAATATCAGAACATAATTCAATTTTAAAGGACAATTGGAAGTTCAAGTACACCTCCGAATTGATTATAACGAATTTTACATACCCATTTGTAGGTTATTACGTGTGCACGGATAAAAATAAAACAACAAATTATAAAACATATTTATATGTGAATGGTGAGTATCAATTGTCGTGATTGTAAGGATTAAGCTTGTCACAGATACTATCTCATATCTTTGAGTTCAGAATTATTTAGTTATCGAAGATCAAAGATTGATGGTTAATCCATAATATTATGAACAGTGAAAATATTAATAATTTTCCGAAACAAACGACTATAAATAAAATTTTTATATATTGACAAGCAGAAAGTCTTGACTTGAACACCATTGAAAAGATATGGTCCTTTATGGTCAAAAATATATATTAAAGAGACAGTAGGTATTATTGAAAATTCTTTGGTAGAGTTCGTAAATTTCTAGGTCATGCGATATTCAATTTTGTCCTTGGAAAATGTTTTGGCTCTGCAATAAAATACTAATGATACTATTGTTGCTATAGATATTAAATTTCAAGTAGAGAAATCTTTTTAGTTTCATTAGTGATTTTTATTACACATTTGATGTAGATGAGACCGATTTGACAAAGCGGCCGTAAAGGTAATACATTTTTGAATGGAATTGGCATTTACTTGGTGAAAGTTCATATTCATAACTTTATAAAGAAATAAAAAAATCAACTTTTCACAGGTTGAAATAAAAATCTATTGAGTAAACGCGTTTCGTCATAACATTGAACATTGACTTCATCTCGTACGAGATGAAGTCAATATAAGTCTTTCGGGTCTTTACCTGCCTTCGAAATGGGAATGACGATGGATGTTTTCCAGATGGTCGGACAATGTTGAAGTTTGAATATCGCATTTATGATGTAAAACAGCTGAACCAACCCTTTTCGGGGTAGGTTCTTTACTATTTTCGTAGTGACCTCATCGTTTCCTGGGGCTTTATTATTCGGTAGATTATTTATGATACCTCTTAGTTCTTTGGGTGTCACAAATAATGTATGGACGTTTTGACAGTTTGGGGGTATTCCAGATTTCAAGAAGTCTTTCACTTCGTTTACCATCTCTCTCTCTCTCTGTTTGTCCGTTTCGTTGTTATCTAAATTGAGTATTTGTTCAAAATTTGAAGCTAATTTATTCATTTTTCCTGTGAATTTATTGTCATTGTCTAGTAGTATCGAAATTTGTTGGAATGGTTTCTTTAATACTTCTCTCATTTTCCAGAAGAAATATTTCAAGATATTGTCTCATCGAATATTGAACAGTGTACAACAACCCTTCTAGCGAATCGAAGAAACACTAAAATTGCACCCTGGGTAACTAGGGGAATTCTTAAATCGGTGGAAGCAAAAAACAAGCTTTTTCAATCCGCAAAAAGAAATCTCTGGGATCAGAATTTGCAGATTAGGTACAAGAAATACAGGAACCAATTGACTTAATTGACAAAACAACATAAATCCACCTACTATCAGAGGCAAATTACCCGGAGTCGGTCGAACACGGGGAAGCTCTGGAACATAGTGAATGAGTTGAGTGACTCTAAACGAAAAAGTGCCGCTATAACACGTATACGGGATGACTCTGGTAACGTTATTGACAACGAGAAACAAATTGCAGATTACTTCAATAAAGTTTTCACTGAAATGGGCGTTAGATTAGCCAATGACATAACGCAAAATCCTAACTACATCCCACCACAAACCACAATTCAGAATAGTCTTTTTCTTCTCCCCACGGACACCAAAGAAATATTTGATACAATTAGTAATCTGAAACTCGGGAAAGCGCCTGGTATTGATGAAATCCGAGCGGAAACTCTGAAATCTATAGCCTGTCACATATCAGAACCTTTGGTGTACATATTCAACAGTTGTATGGCGAATGGTACATGGCCCTTTATATTTAAAAGAAGTGTGGTTACACCCATTTTGAAGAGAGGTGATGAAACCATTGCAACAAATTACCGCCCTATATCTCTAATCACCACAATGTCGAAGGTCTTCGAACGGGTCATAGCAAATCGCCTTAATTCCTACCTACAAAAATATGGTTTAATCTTAGATAATCAGTTTGGATTCAAGAAAAAACTCCACAGCCGAGGATGCCATACTACTTTTGACTGAAAAAATAAATAATGCAATGGATATCGGCATGCCATGTCTAGGTATATTTCTTGATTTGTCGAAGGCTTTTGACACGGTAAGCCACCAACTGCTGCTGGGGAGTTTGGAGGATATAGGAGTTCGTGGGACGGAATACAGCCTTTTCGAAAGTTATTTGGGAAACAGAAGCCAGGTAGTTAAAATAGGAAGCTCAAAAAGTGAAAACCTTCTAGTCCAATATGGTGTTCCCCAGGGTAGTGTCCTGGGCCCCATATTGTTTAACATATATGTGAACAATTTGTTTTCTGTGGCTTCTCGTGGAACGATTGTGGGGTTTGCTGATGATACGGTGGTTCTATATACCGCGGACACTTGGCCAGAACTTAAGAATAAGGCAGAATCAGACTTCACCAAGATACAAAAATTCTTAAGATATAAATTACTAACGCTCAACATTGATAAAACATGCTGTGTACCATTCTGTCGCAATACTTCCAAATTTTCATACTTTTATCACTTGTCTATTCATGATGACAATGGGACCTACAACATCGAAGTGAAGAAAACAACTAAATACCTGGAAATATTCTTAGATGCACATATGAAATGGAATGTGCACATTAATTACGTATGCAAAAAGGTCAGATCAATGATATCGAGATTAAAGTGCTTGAGTGAAATACTATCTGTAACACAGTTAAGAGTTCTCTACTATTCACTGATTGAAAGTCATCTGAGATATGGATTGGTTGTATGGGGAAGTGCCCTGAAGAGTCATCTCTACCCACTTCAAATACTACAAAAATACCACCTCAAAATAATTTATAAAAGAAAAAGATCATTTTCGTCCGACCTATTATTCCTGGAAGCTGAGGCGTTAGACATTCGTCAGCTATACTACTTGAGAGCTGTTGAGAGATATCACAGGTTGAAAAAATTCTCCTATCCGAGTCACTCATATGATACTCGCCAAAAGCAATCATAGCTTGTACCACTGATGCAGAAGGCAATCGGGAAACGATCATATTCTTTTCTGGCTCCGAAGCTGTATAACACCATCGCACAGCATATCAGAGATATAACAAATCTATACAGATACAGGAAAACACTGAAATCATATATCCTGCAACTAGGAAGAGAAATTCCCACGAATATAGTTGACTAAATAGATAGTATGTTGAATATATAAACTAACCAAAGATGACTGTGAATCCGATTATGTGATATTACATGAAGTGTGAGAATGTGCATGATTATGTTTATAGGTGTTTTAGTTTAGATGAATTGGTTGGTTTCTGTTTCATATCAGATTTTTGTCTCGAAACAAGTATTCTTCACTTGTTTAATACGACAACTTAGTAGCATGCTTGTTTTGATGCTTTTATTGTTTATATTTTTATTGATGGATTTCTGTCATAGGGTTAATAATTTTTTACTCCCATTGTGTCGTCATAATTTTACATATTATCAATGTTCATTTCTGTTTATTTATCTTGTTGATGTGATTTACTTATTGTTAATGTATTGTATTCTGCGAAACAAGTGCAAAAACAATTATCGCCAAATCAACTTTATTCACATTGTATACTGTTGTGAACTCATTTAAAATTGTCTCGAGGATTCAACTTCTAAAGCTTCTCTACCTATGTCTCTTTTTTGTAGTCCCTGATTTGTGTTTGTATTCTTGTATTCAGAAAATGCATGATATGTTTATCGTTTGGGTCTCTATGTGTCTGCCATCTTTTTCTATGCGTGTTTCTCAGTTTAATTAGTTCTAAAATTCGCTCTGAAAGTTTATTGTTGTTGCTACTGATGATGTTTTTCGCCGTAACTTCATCTCTTGTTTTTATGAGGATATTCATGGTTTTTTTTGTTTCGTCCTCTTATTTGTTTGTATTTTCGATGTTATTTGCTAAGTTTAACCTACAATCTATTAAATGCCTGTAATAGTTTCAGTCCGTATTTTTTTAACTAATTATTTCGCGTTGTATATTTTTATCCTGGAAATTTGTCAGTTGAAAATATACTGGGTTATGATCGGAAATTAGTTCTGCATGCGTACTTAGTTGGGTCATCTTTTTAATATTTTTGTTCAGGGCAATGTCTAATGTACCCCGAACTCCGTTCTTTTCTGGAAAGTGAGTATATTCGCTCGGGAAAAGAAGTGAGCAGTCATCGTTTTCGTTTATGTAGTAGAATATCGTGTTACCGTTTCTATTATTTTGTCTACAGTTTCATGTCACATGTGTCGCATTATAATCTCCTATGACTATCGTTTTTTCTTCCATATTTAATGAGTTATGTCAAGCAATCGTTTTTGAATTTATCGAGTGAATTATTATATACCCATATTATTGTAATATTGTTTTGCAGTGTAATTTAAAGGTTTTCTATACAACACTGAATATTTTTTATAGATGAAAACGCAACCCCACGTTTGAATAATATTGTAATTCCCCCATGTCCGGTGTTCGTTTGCTTCTTTCTGCGAAGTACCTTATGACACCTACAATAAAGTTTACTTTCTAATTTCAAGCCCGTTTCATTAATTTACATTGTATCTGTTTCATGTTTTCACAAATAGTTTTCGAGTTCTGGCATCTCGTGGCTAATGCCGTTTGCATTCCAATGTAAAATATTTAATTTAAAAACCATAATTTTTAAGTTTTGGGTGAAATCAAAAAAGATTTGGAACCTCTGTAGTTTGTCATTAGTATTGGCTAATTTTTTATATAATACATTCATACCTAGGAGGAACTCTTTAATATTTATCAAACTCTTGAGGGTATTGAGTTCATTACTTACATTATAAAAAGCGCTCATATCACTAATATGTTCTTTATGGATATTTATGTTCTTCTTTTGTTTTTTTGGTGGCTCCGGTATGTTGAGTCTATAATCCATGGCTGCTCTCTGTGATTCCCACATATTTACACTGGGCATTGGCGCCGGAATATATTTTGGCACTGCAGTGACAACTTTTGGTTTCGCACTAATCTTATTTTCCACAATTATTTTGTACCTATACAGGGCTCTGTAAATTGTTTGCGGTGTATTTGCCGCCACAATTCGCGCACATTGAAGCTTCTTCGATTTTTCGTGAACATGCTGAACTCATTTGTTCCTTCACACATCTCAGGCACACTGGTTTTACTCTGCAATTTGATGTTGCATGGCCCCAAAATTGGTAATTATGACATTGTGTGACTCTGTTCTTGCTTTGATATCTTCAACAGCTTACTTTTGTGTAGTTCATGATATATATATATATATATATATATATATATATATATATATATATATATATATATATAGATTTCTGAAGATGTTTGAGTAGAAATTATTTTCTTGTTATCACCAAATTTTTTGTACAATAGTTTTGAATGTTTCCTGAAGTTCTTTTTCAATAACTTCAGTGCTTGGTTCGTTGTCTAAACCTTTTAATACGAAGGCGTGCGTCTTTGTATCTTCACTAAAGAAAGTGTAGTATTCCATTTCTTGTTTTTTCAATAACAAATTCACCTGTATCCAGTCGTGGTCGTTTTTCACAAATATTTTTTTGTGTGCGCTCTTTTTGTGATACTTCAGTCGGAACTTCTCCGATGTTATTTTTTCCACAAAGACTTTATGATTATTCATTTTTCCATGTAGGACGAGTGGGGGTACTTCGATTGTCCTTTCAATTAAGATACTACCATTAAGCGTGTTTTAGTTTTCTTCTTGCTCGGCTTCCTCTTCTTCATTTTCGTTCTCCATCATGAATTCTTCGTTTTCTAGTTTTGAATACCTGTTTTTCACAGGTAGCACTAATATACTAGTATTTTATTCAACTTTTTTCGTAGCTGGATGAGTTTGGGTAGAATTTTCGTCATCTTGTATTCTCGTTTTCGTTTTCAGGAGTTTTAAAAGTGGCAGGCTGAGTAGATGTTCATCCTTCCATGTTGTCTTCTTGTAGCTTATTACATTTGTGCGGATATTGCACTATATACATTTACTTTTAGATAACTTTTGCATGACAAACAATCATAACTGTCCTATTGATTTTGTTCTACACAAAGTTAGTGCGTACAATTTGCGGCGATTCACTTTGCGAGTTTTTTTAGCACGGTCACTCGATAAACTTTACGATTTCCCGTAGGATACAGACGAAACAGTGTGATATAACAAGAGTGTAATGTATCGCCAAGCTACATAATGAAATATAAATGTACTATGCGTACTCATTATTATATGGAACAAAATTGTAACGCTATATCTTTTCATTATGCCATATCTGAATCCTGTCGTAATCTGTTCTTTTATGCATATATATAAGAGAGAAGGGATGAGGGAACGGAAATAAAGAGGGAGAAAAGGAAAGATAATATGGCCTATTCGCTTGCATGTCATCACTTCCGTTATAAATTTTCGTCGCGGTTTGAGTCTCATATATCTTTCAGTTTGGTCGAGTAGCAAAATCCTTATGTCCTCCAAGTCTGCCGTAATAATTTATTTTATTATAAACAAATTCAGGAAGTGCATGGCGATTGAGGAAAAAAGTAGAAACCAACGAAATAACTCACCTCAAAATCAACTCAATCCATGCACCAATGCACCAAATTTCAACCCTCTATTGTACAAAACATTCGCAAAGTGCATCGCGCACTGATGGCGAAACAGATCGAAATGCAAATCGAACGGAGTAGTCACCACGAAATGCATCGCGGTTCAGAAAATAAATTTAAACCTGCAAAGGATTATCAATTATCCCATTGTACACAAATTATAAATTCAATAATCAGAAACAAATGATTTCTAAGCTCAAGTATTTGAAAAGATTTAAATAGCCGTTGAAGTTAGCAGCTAACTGATCGCTTCAAAGTGATCCAAAATGATTTTTCATATTATGTTTCATACTGGAAAATGTCACATCTCTACTTTTAAACCTGTAATGCTCATTCTAGTTTTCAATTGATTTAAGTAGCTGAAGTTACCATCTTACTGACCCCTCAAAAGTGGTTCAAAATGATTTTTCATAAATGTTAGTATATAGTAGCCATTGGCTTTCTTCAAAAATGAAAAATTATCAGTACCTACTTGTATCTATAAATTCACTCGGCGTACAATTTTATATTGGAAAATATTACATCTCTACTTTTAAACCTGTAATGCTCATTCTAGTTCTCAATTCATTTGATTGCTGAAGTTACCATTTAACGGACCCCTCCAAAGTAATTCAAAATGTTTTTTCCTTGAAAATGTAGTACGCCGTTATCGAAGAGAAAATATAGTTTGTGAAAAATATTGAGTTATCGCCTAATCGAAGTTGATTCTATTGTACTCGCTAAAAACGAATGATATTTTTCGCAGTTTGTTATAAAATTAAATTTTTGTCTAAATGAACTTCTGCAAACAATTCATCAAAGGGAATGCAAGAAGTTATGTATCTACAATATAAATATGCTTAATCAAATCATGAAAAACATACTAGTTGACCATGGTCAATTTCATATATTACATAAAGTGAACAAGGAAAATTCTTTAATAATTTAAAAAATTATCAAACAACTTTCCAAGGAAGCTGGTTATACGTATTCAGCAACGCAAAATCTGCATTCACAATCGAACAGTGAATTATAGAAATTGTCAAGTCACCCCGACTCAAAATCTGCATACAGCTGTTTCGATCTTATTAGATCTCATCAGTGCAGCTTATTTGACTCGGAGTGAATTAACAAATCTCTAATTGTTCCCCAATACAAATCGTGGTCAGTAACACTTGTTGGATAACAATCCAGAGCACCTTCCCACCAAAAATATTGGGAAACAACAATTCACCGCTTAGACTGAAAATGCAGAAATTCGTCGCTTAAACAGGTACCTCCTGATATGAAGATATCTACTCTACAACAGTGGTGTATATGATTCCAAGGCACACTAACATAGTGATTTAAAACCTTTCGATTGTGAATGAAGATTTTGCGTTGCTGAATACGTATAACCAGCTTCCTTGGAAAGTTGTTTGATAATTTTTTAAATTATTGAAGAATTTTCCTTGTTCACTTTATGTAATAAATATGCTTAAACTGTATAGCACAAAAATTGTATGAGCAGTTTCTGGTTCTAGGAGCCTATGCCACAAAAAATAAATAGGTACTATTGCCGCTAATTAAAAAGCACTGAATGTATTTGAAATAATGATGAATCAAAAGCTTCAAGCTGAAATAAAGAATGTGCTGCAAAGGCTTCAGAACCTTATAGGTATAATTATTTTTAGATATTCAAAGTGTTTAGTGTATGTGTTCTTTCCTTTATCGAATTAATTCAAAAACTGTATACCTTTTTTTATGTCCACTCCGAAGTATTTAGTGAATATAAATATTTCGAATTCACAGAATATTTGCCATAAATATTTTCCTAATTTATTTCAAATTCTTCAATGTTGCTAATCCCTTTTGTGCTTTCAGATGACCAGCATTTATCAGTATTCAATTATAACGAAATGTTTTCACCTTGGGGCGAAAGTTTCACTCTACCATGTAGACCAACATCTTCCGATGTGAATGTTACTTTGGAAAGAGCAGGAAAAAAGGTAAACATATTCACATTACATAAATATAAATTTGCTATTTGATTTCCTATCAAAAGAGTTTTGACGTTGCAGTGTGAGTAGAATGCAAGTTACTTCGTTCTGTTTTGAACGAAAGTTTGATGGCTGTACGCTTCACTTGAATGTTCCAATATATTTCCTCGAAGTAAATTCAAAATTTGAAACCCAATTTTAAATTTTAGATTGAGCTCAATGAACTTTTTGACAATAAAATATACCAATACGATCCACACGTTGGAATTATAAGTAATGACTCTAAGGAAGTAAATCCATTTATCGTTTCTTGTAACTATCAGAAGAATAATTATGAATATAAACAGAAGGTGCTCGTGACAATAAAAGGTAAGTCCAAATAATGAAAACCTTAATTCATCGGAAATTCACTGACTTAAAAAATAAGGAATCTATTGTAGATTTCAAAAATTTTACAATGTTTGTGATAACAAGCACAACGTTTTTGACCAATTTAAAGTGTAGAGCGTCTACACTTGATTACAGTTAATGATGAAAAATTGACTGACCCGTTCACATAACCGGTACATTTATTAGTTTTTGATGAGGAAAGGAACTTGAAAGCAGACCGAGCCCGTTCAGAAATAAGAATTAATCTAGTTGTTGAATCTGATACTTTAGTGACTACACAAAATATCAAAGAATATCGTCCATCAAACCATGTAGGATTTAACCCAGTTATTTTCACAGGAAGAGAATAAAGTGAATTTCATGAAGTCTTTATGCGGAAGTCTTAAATGTAGGACTAAACTTGATATCACAAAGTGTTTACATTTTCCATCGAGCCCAACAGCACATAAACAAGTGCAAAATAAAATTCCTCCTCATTCTGTTAAATCTCCATTAATTTCATTAGGTTTTTCTCAGAAGTGAGAAAGGGATAGACAAAAAGCAATAAAGTTGGCGATACCAGGCTTCTCACATCGTGTGACGAATTTCCATCTTTCTCTCCTATCATCTTCTTTATATTTTCTCTGAAGTAAGTTTCCACCTGCTTATCGCTTCCTACTTTCACTGGAAACTAAAATTGTTATGAAAAACTCAAGAAACTTTCGAATCTCTCATATAACCTTTGTTCAAAGTTGGTTTTGAGGTGCCATGTTTTGACGTTATCACCAAAGCTCCGTCTCTAAGTCAGATCCCAATAGTGTAGCTACTATTTTAATATACGTTTTAATTATAGCATGAGCAAATTTTTCCATTTGTGTTTAATTCAAATTGAAGACACCGAAGCTTCCGGTGGATAAGATGCAATATCTCGAGCAAATCATCAATATTATTGAAGGAATATACAATTCGGTAAATAACTGACCAATATTTTATTCCGTGAGTGCAAAACTTAGAGTGGGAGACAACAGAAATTCATTAAAAACGGAAGTCTCAAAAACTGCATAATCTATAGCGTATACTCACTCATTAGTATCAAAACACTCAATCTAGCAATTAATTCTTTTTTATAAATAACTACCAATTGATAAGGCTTGAACCGATTTATCATAAATTCTAACAATTTCAAGAATTAACGTTTCAGATTTAACCTACTTGTCGATTGGCGCCAGGATATGAGAAATATATTCAAACATTAGTGATGCTTTTGTGGTAGATTCTGATGAACATATAATATATATATATATATATATATATATATATATATATATATATATATATATATATATATATATATCTTTATATATATATATCATATATATATATATATATATATATATATATATATATATATATATATATATATATATATATATTATAAATATATAAATTTATATATATATATATATATATATATATATATATATTTATATATATATATTATATATATATATATATATATATGGAAAGCAGAATTCTTCGTGTTTAACCGAAACACGTTCGTGGCAATAAAATCAAGTACTAGGACATTTATCTGAAACTAATCAAACAAACCTCCTAGCGGAGCTGGTTATACAAGTTCACGAAACATCGAAATGCCTCCATACATCTTAGACGGTGTATGTTAGAAACATTAAGTTGTTTATCACAATCAATGGAAATGATAGACAGTCTGTTTCGCCCTTATTTGGGGCTCATCAGTATCATCCATCCATCGAAAGTGATAACCAACCAAATATTTCTAACGACGTTATATTTTCCTTCCAGTGACTATATGGCATATAAGTATGACACAGCGCCACCAGTCGGAAACAAATGAACCACATCTCACAGATAGAAGAAAACATTTCGGCAACGTGAACTCGCACTTCCTGACACCCGAAGGTGGTTACCATATTCGCTAAGCAAGAGTAAAGTTGCCACATCAAATCGATGTAATGCAACAATTACACACCGCTGGTAACAGCGCTCCGATTCTATCTTTTACGCAGTAATTGAATGGAAAGCAGAATTCTTCGTGTTTAACCGAAACACGTTCGTGGCAATAAAATCAAGTACTAGGACATTTATCTGAAACTAATCAAACAAACCTCCTAGCGGAGCTGGTTATACGAGTTCACGAAACATCGAAATGCCTCCATACATCTTAGACGGTGTATGTTAGAAACATTAAGTTGTTTATCACAATCAATGGAAATGATAGACAGTCTGTTTCGCCCTTATTTGGGGCTCATCAGTATCATCCATCCATCGAAAGTGATAACCAACCAAATATTTCTAACGACGTTATATTTTCCTTCCAGTGACTATATGGCATATAAGTATGACACAGCGCCACCAGTCGGAAACAAATGAACCACATCTTACAGATAGAAGAAAACATTTCGGCAACGTGAACTCGCACTTCCTGACACCCGAAGGTGGTTACCATATTCGCTAAGCAAGAGTAAAGTTGCCACATCAAATCGATGTAATGCAACAATTACACACCGCTGGTAACAGCGCTCCGATTCTATCTTTTACGCAGTAATTGAATGGAAAGCAGAATTCTTCGTGTTTAACCGAAACACGTTCGTGGCAATAAAATCAAGTACTAGGACATTTATCTGAAACTAATCAAACTAGTACTTGATTTTATTGCCACGAACGTGTTTCGGTTAAACACGAAGAATTCTGCTTTCCATTCAATTACTGCGTAAAAGATAGAATCGGAGCGCTGTTACCAGCGGTGTGTAATTGTTGCATTACATCGATTTAATGTGGCAACTTTACTCTTGCTTAGCGAATATGGTAACCACCTTCGGGTTTCAGGAAGTGCGAGTTCACGTTGCCGAAATGTTTTCTTCTATCTGTAAGATGTGGTTCATTTGTTTCCGACTGGTGGCGCTGTGTCATACTTATATGCCATATAGTCACTGGAAGGAAAATATAACGTCGTTAGAAATATTTGGTTGGTTATCACTTTCGATGGATGGATGATACTGATGAGCCCCAAATAAGGGCGAAACAGACTGTCTATCATTTCCATTGATTGTGATAAACAACTTAATGTTTCTAACATACACCGTCTAAGATGTATGGAGGCATTTCGATGTTTCGTGAACTCGTATAACCAGCTCCGCTAGGAGGTTTGTTTGATTAGTTTCAGATAAATGTCCTAGTACTTGATTTTATTGCCACGAACGTGTTTCGGTTAAACACGAAGAATTCTGCTTTCCATTCAATTACTGCGTAAAAGATAGAATCGGAGCGCTGTTACCAGCGGTGTGTAATTGTTGCATTACATCGATTTGATGTGGCAACTTTACTCTTGCTTAGCGAATATGGTAACCACCTTCGGGTGTCAGGAAGTGCGAGTTCACGTTGCCGAAATGTTTTCTTCTATCTGTAAGATGTGGTTCATTTGTTTCCGACTGGTGGCGCTGTGTCATACTTATATGCCATATAGTCACTGGAAGGAAAATATAACGTCGTTAGAAATATTTGGTTGGTTATCACTTTCGATGGATGGATGATACTGATGAGCCCCAAATAAGGGCGAAACAGACTGTCTATCATTTCCATTGATTGTGATAAACAACTTAATGTTTCTAACATACACCGTCTAAGATGTATGGAGGCATTTCGATGTTTCGTGAACTCGTATAACCAGCTCCGCTAGGAGGTTTGTTTGATTAGTTTCAGATAAATGTCCTAGTACTTGATTATATATATATATATATATATATATATATATATATATATATATATATATATATATATATATATATATATATATATATATATATATATATATATATATATATATATACAGTGTGGAACAGCCAAATGGAATAAATTCGATAACGAATAAATGAGAGCGTGTTGGGAAAAATGATTGGACACATCGATATGTGTTTTCAGATGCACATTTTTTTCAAAAAAAATAATTATATAGGGCGTGTCATGTGACAGTGGCCGATGCCAACTTTCTTATTTTAAATACAACCCCCTGTATATTATTAGTTTTTTGGATTTTCAGAAAATTCTAGACGTCATTCATGTACAATGTCCCATACCTATCTTCAACTTTTTCGGAAATATTAAGTGTTTTCAGATGTATTACAAAAATTAACATTAAAAAAAGAAAATTATTTTATTTCACAAATAATGTAAAAAAAAACAAAAACACATTAATTTTAATGTAAGAGATGTACAGATGTTCAAAATGTTCGCCGCGAACGTCTTGGCAACATGCTAATCTGGTATAGAAATGTCTTCTAACGTTTGTAATACATCTGAAAACACTTAATATTTCCGAAACAGTTGAAGATAGGTATGGGACATTGTACATGAATTATGTCTAGAATTCTCTAAAAAATCCAAAAAACTAATAATATACAGGAGGTTGTATTTAAAATAAGAAAGTTGGTATCGGCCACTGTCATATGACACACCCTATATAATTATTTTTTTTTTTTAAATGCGCATCTAAAACTACAAATCGAAGTGTCCAAGCGTTTTTCCCAACACGCTCTGATTTATTCGTTATCGAATTTATTCCGTTTCACACTGTATATATATATATATATATATATATATATATATATATATATATATATATATATATACATTAACTTTGAATTATTTTTCATTCTAGTTTGGTCGCAACTGATTGCATGGCCAATGATAGCTAGTTTAGACTACAAGGGTCATGAAGTTGGAGCAACCATGATAATGACATGCTCAGTTTTTTTATATGATACAGCAAAACTGAACTGGATCTCTCCTCAAAAAAATGTGAGTATCTATTCTAATAAATGAGTTCTGAAATATTCAAAAACATGAGTCATATGAAACTGACAATTCATGCTATTACTCAGATCATTATAAAATTGAGGCTCAAGCTTATAATAAGTAGATATATATTTTGGACTGTCAACATGTTCAGCAATGGTTTTTACTGAAGCTGAATCATCGCTTAGCTTCAGAAATATATATTTAGTCGTATTTTTCCAGAAAACAATAGATTAGGTATAGCCTGGTCAATTTAGACATAAAAATGGTGGTCAAATAACAAGAATTCCCAGAGAGCCAAATATTGATTAAAAACTGGGTTTTACCATTACAAATAAAGGTTCAAAAGTCCTCATCGATCCTATGTATGCTAAAAAAGTTATTCGGGGTCATACGACAAAATTTGAGGTTTTTTGGATTTTTCTCGAAAACGATAAGTTTTATCAAATGAAGATCTTTGAACAAAGTTGTAGATCTTAAAATTTTCTACAAAAATGGTCTTCATGATTTTTTTTCAAGATTTACTATTCTTGAGATATCGCGATTTTAATAGTAACATTATACATGATATGCACATATAAGCCACGTATATACATAATCAGGCACTTAAGACAAGTATAAATACATATTTGTGTCACTTTTATATATATTATACTATTCTGGAAACAGTTATTCAAAAGATAGTCAGTCCCTAACTACTTACTGCTCTAATAGACAAAATTATTTATTTTCTGAAACCTGGAAGGACCCAACAGCGAACAGAAATGCCAAAACTATATGATGAACAAAAACTAAATTTGAATTTACTACGTTTATTATCACAAAAATATTTCGGAAAATATAACATAGATTGAGTTAAAAAATGAATTCAGTTCTTAACCGATGATGGTGTAGTGACCGAAATTGCAATTGCAGTGTTATATTTAAAATATCAAAATATTTTTGTGATAATAAACGAAGTAAATTCAAATTTAGTTTTTGTTCATCATGTTAAATTATCACGTAGTAACGACGGATTCCATCAACTATCCAAAAGTATGTTTCATTTTTACATGCGATAATGGGCTGCGACACTTCGTCAGCAATGTACAGAAGGGGCAAAACGTCAGTATTCAAATTATTCGGAAAAAAGATTTGACTGACTGTGCTAAAGTATTCACAGAAATTGATTCCACACCTCAAATAATAATTACAGAGGGAATTCTCTAGTTGAGTACAATGGAGGAAGATTCCTTTGATTTTAATGAAGATACCAATGACTCAGCCACATTTAACCAATTTATGAATATCCAGCAAGAAGAAGAGGAAGAAGAAATCGAAGAAGACATTACTGTTGAAGTGGACTTCCAAGAGTATGAATCTGATCAAAATAACTATCTAAAGAAATGAAAACAATAATCAATAGCAATATCAATAACCAGTATCAATAATCAGTATCAATAATAAGGTAATATCTAGAACTTTACAGGTATTGTTCTCGTAAATTATCCTAAATTTGTCATGAAATTTAGTGGAGTAGGCCTACAGGGGAAAGCACGGTAAAAAAGTGCGCCGAGTACCTACACTACCTCACAGGTGGCGCGGAAATTGTGCATATCATATATAATGCGACTCTTAGAATCACGATATCTCAGGAATGGTAACTCTTTGAAAAAAAATCATGCAAACTATTTTTGTGAAGCATTTTATGATCTACAACTTTGGTTTGAAGTCTTTTTTTGATAAAACTCACCGTTTTCGAGTAAAATCCAAAATACCTCAAATTTTGACATTTGACCCCGAACAACTTTTTTAGCACACCTAGTATCGATGGGGACTTTTGAAACATATATATATATATATATATATATATATATATATATATATATATATATATATATATATATATATATATGTATTCCCGGTACATTTTGGCGACTCTAGTGGCTCCCATCAAACTATATGAGCTGAAATTTGTTATCTGAAATTGATTTCGAGGCAGAACGAAACTTTCAAAATTTGTGTGAATTTGTGTCATTTTAACGTAGATTTTTCTTGGTTTTCGAAAATTTGCTTAGCTCCACAGCTTCTGTAGATTGAGTTAGAAGGTTGAAATTTGAATCTTGGATTCGCCTTCAATAACCCTACACTTCGCGGAAAATATTCCGTTCGAATTAAATCTCGAGCTACTGCGCTATCAGTAGGAGATGCATTAATTAATAAATTAATGTCAGATTTTGATTACTGAATTGTCAGAATAAGAATATTCTCCATCGTTAGTATTCTAAAAATCTAATAATAACATGCTATATATCTCAGAACGACTTTATGATACGCCAAGAATGTTAACAAGAATTGTTTCTCACTTAAGAAAACTTCGAGTTTCTTTCTGTTTTATAGTATTATTCACATAAACTATAGAGCGCACTCGAATGACTAACCTATAACTTTAAATATATAAATATATACATATATATATATATATATATATATATATATATATATATATATATATATACAAATATATATATATATATATATATATATATATATATATATATATATTAGACCTTGAGCTAACGCACATGAATTTGGAGTCATCGATAAATGTCTGGCATTTAGAGGTATGAAAAGTGTGATTCAGTTGATGAAAATAAGGCTGGTTTGAAGGGCGGACCCGTGTTTGGAAAATGAATTTCCTTTTGCATAAATAAATTAATTTTTCACTGATCTCAAAGTGTCTGGCATATGATTATTGCAAGTACCTAAATAGACAAGAGGAACACATTTCAAGAAGGGCTAATAGAAGTGGATTTTCCAAATTGGTACAATAAAATGTTCTTAGAAAAATCATTATTGTTTGAATACACTAAATATAGGAAAATATATCAAGTGAATCTGGTCGTGAGAGTCCTCCAGCACCACCTAAGTAAATAATTTCGTTTCGATACTTTTTGGTCGCAAGCTAGCATTTTTCGTGCTTTTAATATGAGAGTTTTAGTAAAATGTTTGGTATTCATTCTAAATTGTTATGCAGTGTAATTGTAATGCTTTGACTAGAGTGATTTTTATATGTGAGACAAAATATCACACGCTCTTAAGCGGGGTAAAATGTGCCGTTCATATCAACCCCTGAGCAACCATTGTTACAATATTGTTTATGTTTACGCAAACACTTACAAAAGAGAGAAAATACTTTTTGACGAGATACTTTATACTGCATTTATTGTCTTTGGCAATTTTCTCACCAGAGCTCAGAAGACCACTGCCTAAAGCACCTCCCCGATTAATTGGACATAATAAAGGACGTAAAAGGAAGATAGTTGTTCTTACGGACACGTCTAATAAAAAGAAGAAGAAAAAAAGTGAAACTATTAAGAAAGTTAAAGGAGAAAGGAAGGGGAACAGGCAAGGGAAAACGTAAACAAACAAAAACACCGACTAAAAACACCGCTAAGAGAAGAGTTTTGCAAGATGACAGATCTGATGACGAACAAGAGTGGTTCTGCATCATATGTTTTGATGCCTTTACTAACTCTGCACTGTTATAGTAAAAAGTATAATGAATAAATGTATTATTATAAAAAATTCTTTTAAATTCTAAATTAATTTTCATTCATCTAAAACATCTAGCATTATCAACGGCACAACCGACCTCAGCTACGGCACAGCTTGTCGCAAAGTGGGGTTGGTAGTGCCTTGCCGCCGCTGTATTGAAAAATAACTTTTTCTCAAAAACTATTTAAAATGTGCAAAATCTGTGGATAAATTCGTATTATAGACTAAATTTGGCTTAGGATGAACCACTACTTTCAGACATAGTACTTGTTTTATCTGAATCATATGAGAATTTGTCAAAATCGGCACTTTCAGCACCGCTCTCCCCTAATTTGTGCATAATTTGAAAGTTATCTATTTGTGGAACCTGGATATGGTTTTCACGGTAATGATTTGAAAACGTTGAATCCGTTCTATTCGGATTCAACGTTTCAACTGTAATTATCAATTCAGTTCTTAACTCAATGTATGCGATGATGGTCTAGTGACCGAAATTGTAATCGCAGTGTAATACTTTTCAAAGTATTTTTGTGATAATAAACGAAGTATATTCAATTTTTGTTTTTGTTCATCATGTTAGATTATCACGTAGTAACGACGGATGCCATCATCTATATATACAGGGTGATTCATTAAGGGTGGCGACCGGACGTATCTCGGAAACCGTATGTCCTAGAATTTGGGGGAAAAATTCTTATATGAAACTCTGCCCTAAAAAATGATTAAAAATGTTTTTAAGTCCATAGTTTTCCGCTAGGTGGCGCAATCTACCACTTATAAAATATAATTGGATTTTTTACAAAATATTCCCCAATTTAGGCTGGTATAAAATATCAACTTTAGAAACTACTGTCTTAATTCTACAACTTTTATTGAAGTCATTTTTCTGTATTACCTATTCTGAAATGGCGGGGGAAGTTCTCTTTCGAAGACATAAAAAAGACTGTAACTCCATAATGCATGAACCGATTTTCGAAAACGTAGACTCTATGCAAATAGTATTGAATGTAGATTTCAATAACAAATAACAAAATTACTTTTAATTTTCCAATCGGTAACTAGAGGGCGTTATGTAACACCTAGCTCTATTTATGATTTTTTATGAGAAATTTCAAATGCAATGCTATAAATCTAACCAGCTAACAAAAAGCCAAATTTGATGACTTATTGACCTGTCAAAACCGCGAAGTGATATCTCTTTTCATTCCAAA
>JARQZK010003918.1:0-17500 GCA_030704885.1 Cynegetis impunctata
TCCAATGCCAAATACTATTACGGAAAAATAGAGTGTATTTAACACGGGCAAACAGTTTTGACGAACAACCAAATACATCCAAGCTCATGATAAGTATGAACCAATCTTTTACATTACAAAAATTCAACCTCTCCATGAAGAATACTGCAGCAAGTCCTGACATTATTCCTATGAAAACATCTGAATGCAGAAACATTACCAAAACTTCCATAATATATAAAGAAATTTGGAAAACTCATTAATTTTCTATCCAATGGCGACAATCTCACATTATACCTATGAAAAAGGCAGAAAAGTTGAAACCATCACCCAATACCTTCAGACCAATCTCCTGACATGCACACTGTGTAAATTTCCTGAAAAAATGGCGAATGGAGATTTATGTGGCACCTGCTGCCCAATCAGGTTCTAGACAAAATCGTAGTACTACAGATAACTTTACAATAATTCAAACAAAAATCGCCTACTCATTCCTGGATCGACATTACGTTATAGCGGCACTAATAGATAGAAATAGTCAAAAAGCCATAATAACAAAGTTAAAAACCGTTAATTTTAATGGAAATTTATTGTTCTTCTTGAAACATTTTCTGAATGAAAGAAACATCAAGGTATTTGCTAGTGATAAAATATCTTAATATTATATCACTCAGAAGGGTATTTCGCATGGCTCCTATCAGGATAGTTCGGTATACTGATGACTTCATCCTTCACTGTTCAGGCAAAATCACAAATAATACCTGCACACTGCTTCAGAATGTCCTAGACAATTTCACTACATTTCTTTTCTATCTTTAGAAATAGTCGACCACATTAAATTCTTAGGAACGATCTTACATCAAAGCTAATTGTATGATAACTATGGATATCCTCCGAACATAGTCTCACTGCCACTGGGGCTGTGACGAGGAGGTTTTGTTAAAAATTTACAGATCAGTTGTACTACAATTAGTCAATGGTTGTTCACTCTATTCAACGTCTAGTGAAACAAATTTGAAACTACTAAATACTATATACAATACAACGCAACAAATCTTTCTTGGAGTACTCCATTCCAGTTTATCTGTGGGTCTAAATGTAGAAGCACAAGAAACTTCTCTCAAACTTTACCTGCAAAATATTCTAATCTTGTATGCTTCCAGTGTGCTACCTCGAACAAGAAAATCGACAGTTAATATATACCTAAAAACATTGCTTTCGATCCCACAACTTAGCCATCAGTATGCAGGATCAATAAACCTATCCTCTATAAGTCCTATGACGTTTGTTAACCCACAGGTATCTGACAACCCAAATGCGATTACTGCCAAAATGTCCATTTAAAAGTGTACCATCTGATATCTCGCTGCCCGCATATGAGTTCGCCGTCGCCTATGACAACCCATATCGAAGTGGCACTCAAATTCCTCAAACGTGGACTATACGACTTCATACAATGTACATGCCTAACCGTAGCACAATCTCATTCATTTATAAAAATGCATATCCAGTCATGTCTGTAACCAATAATACTATGCTCATTTAAAACTATAAATAAATATACCTCGTCTCAATGACCTAAACGTTCAGATTTGTGAAATTCAATTATTTAGTATTCTGCCATCGATTCTATAATCTTTGAAGTCATATATACCTATATATATATATATATATATATATATATATATATATATATATATATACCTATATATATATATATATATATATATATATATATATATATTAATATATATATATTTTATATTATTCGAATTGTTGTTTGCCTGTGATCTATTTTTAATCTTTTGATAATTATCAGCAATATAACAGGGCTGGTTGAATCTTTAAAAAACTCAATTTTATCAAAAAGTTGACGCCTCACCAACGACATTCGAAATTGAAATTTCTTTGACATTTATTGATTTTGAAAAAAAATTGAATAAGACAGGGCAGGGCTTTGTATATGCTATTCAGTCTAATATTAATATTCAAAATTGTAATTATTAGATGGTAAGGGAAACCAAAGAAACCTTTACCTACGTAATGTTTGAAAATAATAAATAATAGGGTACTAATTTATCTAACAACAAGAGAAATTAGTTATGGGAAAACATTAAAAAGAAGTGGAGTAGAATTATCGGTATAGTTACGCTTATATGGAAGCAGCCGTGTGACACGTGTTTGCGGACTCTTTGGTCCTCATCAGAACGGCGTAGCTAAGTAATTGGGATTGAAAATTTGGAGATGAAAATAGTCTTTAATAAATAAAATCCTCTGTTATGGAAGAAAATCACTTATTTTGTGGTTTCAATTTTTTCAAATCAATAAATGTTCAAAGAAATTTCAATTTCGAATGTCGTGGTGAGGCGTCAACTTTTTGATAAAAAAATTGAGTTTTTTAAGATTCAACCAGCCTGTTATTGCTAATAATTATCAAAAGATTAAAAATAGATCACAGGCCAACAACAATTCGAATAAATATAATTAAATATTGCTAAATGAAAATATGGCAATGATCCTAAACTTAAAGCTGAGAGTTTTTAAACTGTAAGTACCCTTTTTTTAAAAGATTTGAAATTCTAAATAAATAAAAAATTTCATTAAAAACGGCTACTTCCATATAAACGAACTATACCGATAATTTTTGCTTTACTTGTTTAATATTTCCCAAAACTAATTTTCTTTTTTAAATGTTAATTTACTCTTCTGAGATCTCTCGGATGGAATTAATCGCCTCCGGTGGCAAAGTTTGAAGACCAAATCTCCCCATACCGGAAGAGTTCAAACAATAAACACAACACAATAAGTGATTTTCTTCCATAACAGAGGATTTTATTAACTAAAAATTTCATTAAAAAAAGGCCTACTTCCATATAAACGAACTATACCGATAATTTTTGCTTTTTACTTGTTATAATATTTTCCCAAAACTAATTTTCTTTTTTTAATATTAATTTACTCTTTCTGAGATCTCTCGGATGGAATTAATCGCCTCCGTGGCAAAAAGTTTGACGCAAATCTCCCATACCGGAGAGTTCAAACAATAAACCACAAATAAGTGATTTTCTTCCATAACAGAGGATTTTATTTATTAAACTAATTTTCAATCTCCAAATTTTCAATCCAATACTTAGCTACGCCCGTTCTGATCGAGGACCGAAAGTGTCCGAAAACACGTGTCAACGGCTGCTTCCATATAAGCGTACTATACCGATAATTCTACTCCACTTCTTTAATGTTTTTCCCCATAACTAATTTGTGTCTTTGTTTGTTAGATAAATAGTACCCTATTATTATTATTTTCAAAGCATTAACGTAGGTAAAGGTTTCTTTGGTTTCCCTTACCATCTAATAATTACAATTTTGAATATTAATATTAGACTGAATAAGCAATATACAAAGCAGCCCTGTTTATTCAATTTTTTCAAAATCAATAAATGTCAAAGAAATTTCAATTCGAATGTCGTGTGGAGGCGTCAACTTTTTGATAAAATTGAGTTTTTTAGATTCAACCAGCCTGTTATTGCTAATAATTATCAAAAGATTATATATAATAGTATATATATATATATATATATATATATATATATATATATATATATATATATATATATATATATATGTATATATAGATATTTTCATAGATAGTTATAGTAATTTTTAAGATTATAATTGATTGAAGAGCAAATTTTGAATATTGTGATTGAAAATCCCGGTACAGGAATAAGTGCCCCCTTTGTCTGGAGAACTATAAATCAACAACTTCTCTATAAATTCCATATTCAACGCGAGCAAGCTCTCAATCCTCCTGATCATCAAGCCAGATGGACATTCTGTCAATGGGTTTTAACAAAGATTGTTGAACATCCGCATTTTACTTTTAATATCCGTTTCACTGATGAAGCCGGCTTTACCAAAGATGAAATTTTTAACTTTCATAATAGCCATATTTGGCCAGATGGAAATCCACACACTATTCATAAATCCAGGTATTAACAGCGTTTCAGTGTAAATATCTGGCTAGGTATTTGAGGAGATCGTTTGTTAGGACCAGTAGTTTTACCACGAAAATTAACAGGAGCCGCAATCTTTAACTTTCTTTAAAATACCTTTCCCGATTTTCTAGACTTGGTACCTTTAAATCAGTGGATGAATATTCGGTTTATGCAAGATTGAGCGCCCCCATATTATACACTTTGTGTTTGGGAACATTTAGATCAAACATTTCCGAGAAGATGAATAGGATGAGGAAGCTCAGTGCCATGACCCGCTAGATCTCCCGATTTGAATCCTTTGGACTTTTGTATTTGGGATTATTTTAAAGGTTTAGTGTATGCAACGTTAGTAAATAACATCGAAGAGTTGCAACATCCGATTGAACTATCCTGTCAAACGATCCGAACACAACCAGGTCTTTTCGAAAGAGTACGTAATTCCTTCAAGCGACGATGTACTTCTTGCATTGAAATGGACGGTGGTCATATGGAAAATCTTCTGAAAAACACTAGAACTCAAAGATGAATCGAATATCTTTTGTGATTGGTCGTATTTAGTTGCGCTGGTAGTTAATATTTTCAAAACCGATAATCGCATATATCTCCAAAACGTCTCATTTGCGGCCCATGTTTATGTAAACCTTTTTACTTATTTTGAGGTCTAGAATTAGCTCCCAATATATTGAAACGTTGTTTTTTAACACCCAGTATATATTTATATATATATAATTATATATATAATATATATATAAATATTATATATATATATATATATATATATATATATATATATATAATATATAAATATATATATATAATATATATATCGATGAGTAGTTTTTCCACTATAACTTACTATAAAGATAATAGTCCATCAGATACCAGCAAATTGTTTGCGTATATTTAATATCTGTATTAACGTTTATATACAGGGTGTAAAAAACAACGTTTCAATATTTTGGGAGCTAATTCTAGAACTAAAAATAAGTAAAATTCTGGAAAAGTATAACTTGAGTTACAAACATTTTTAAATTAACTTAAATCCAGATATTAAATATACGCAAACAATTTGCTGGAATCTGATGGAAGGTTATCATTATTAGTTTGATGATGCATAGTTCTCCAGACAAAGGGTGGCACATATATATATATATATATAATATATATATATTTTTATATATATATAATATATATATATAATATTATATATATATATATATATAATATATCTTATATATTATATATAAAACTATATATATATCTATATATATATATATATATATATATATAATATATAAATTATATAATATATATCTATATTATTTAATATATATTATATATATAATATATATATATATATATCTATATATCTATATATATATGTATAATAATATATATATAAATATATATATATATATATATATATTTATCGATGAGTAATTTTTCCACTATAAATTATAATAATAATCGTCCTTCAGATTCCAGCAAATTGTTTGCGTATATTTAATATCTGGATTTAAGTTAATTCCAAAATTTTCGTAACTCAAGTTAGACTTTTCCGGAATTGTGATGTAAACGATGAATGAATTATATTAAAAGAAAAACGTTAATATGAGATTTCTTTAACCATAGCAACGATAGTGGTACTAATAAGAATTTTTTTTCATTTCAGGAAATGTCCAATTACACGAAAATATCAGAACACAATGTAATGTTAAAGGACAATTTGAAGTTCAAGTACACCTCCGAATTGGTCATAACGAATATGACATACCCATATGTTGGTTATTACAAATGCATGGATAAAAATGAAACAACAAATTTCAATACAACTTATTTATATGTGAATGGTGAGTAGCTATTAATTGTCGTGGTTTAGGGTTCACATTTTTCAAAGTAACCATCTCATATCTGAGAAATATAATTCATAAAATTATGGAACAGTAATAATATTTATATATAGAGTGTTCGGCATGTGAACCATCAAAAGTTTGAAATATTGTTGGGGTCATTTGCTACCTTTCCACCTCTAGACCCTGGGTTCTAAGGCTCACGGTTAAGGAGATATAAATTTTATATTATTTGCCTATGGCACTTATTGTTTTGGTAGAACTCTTATCAATTTCTTATATATTAGCAAAAGAGTCTATTATGCATATATTTGTATTCGCATTTATATTTGTTTTTCTGTAATTCGGTGAAAACCTGCTGAGAATAAATGTAATATTATTATTTTTATTACTTATAAAATAATTTTTGTTGAAAAAAAATAGACAATAGAATATTTCTGAATGAAATTTTTTGGCACTCCATTCAGAATGTCTCCTTAACCAGAAAAAATGAAAAGAAAGTGATGGGCTGACGGAAACTATTGAATATTCTTAAGAGAGTTGACGTGCGGGATGAAATTCCGGGAAATTCTTCTCTTTTACGTATGAAGGGAGTTGGATTACTCAAGTCTGCTTTTCGATGAACATAGGATTCGAAATGACCTTTCGATGTGGTAACGGAAAAATGGTCTATACGACCTAAAATCACTTCATAAATTTCTGACTGATTAAATTGATCAAACAACCGACCTCATTAGATCTTTATATTCTATATGTATTCTAATATTTGTCGTTCTATTATGTATGCGCTGGTGATGGACGCATGTCTGACATCAATTTGCTACATATATTTATCATTCCAATATATTTTCAGGAAAGCATAGTAAATTGCTCTTTCAAATATTTCCATAAATATCAATTGTTCCATTGAATACAAATTCCGAATTCAATATTTATATAGATATAATATCAATTCTCAAGAATTTAGAAAAAAATTGAAACAGCAGCTGAAGTTATCAGCTAACTGACCCCTTCAAAGTGGTTAAAATTTTTTTCTTTATTTGTAGTAGTAATTGGTTTTGCTTGACATGTACCTACTACATTGTTATCAAAAAAAAAATGAAAATTAGAAAAAATGTTGAGTTATTGCCTAACTCGATATTCTTTTTTGTGTACTGGCTAAAAACGGAGAATATATTTGGCAGTTTGTTACAAAATTGAGTTTTCGTCAAAATGAACTTATGAAGAAAATTCCTCAAAGAGACTAGAAAAATAATTCATCTTCAAATTAGATATGCACAATCTGGATAGTACAGAAATTGTAGGTCCAGTTCCTGGTTCTAGGAGCCTATATCTAAAGAAACATACTATTACAGCTAAGTAAAAGGTACATGAATGAATATATTCGAAATAATTTGTTTCAAGTTTCAAGCTCGAATAGAGAATTAGCTGTAAAAGATTCAGAGGCTCATAGTTATAATTATTTGCAGATACTTAAAGTGGCTAGTGTATGTTTCCTTTTTTTGGAATTAATTTAAAAACTTAATAACTTTTTATATTTTTCATGTCCAGTTCGAAATATTAAGTGAATATAAATATTTTGAATTCACAGGATGTTTGCCATAAATATATCCATTATTTATTTTAAAAGTTTTTTTCCTTGTTTCATTTGTACTTTCAGATGTCCAACATTTGTCAGTATTGAATGGCAACGAAGTGAGACTGTTTTCAACTAGGAACAAAAATTTCACTCTTCCATGCAGACCAACATCGTCCGATGTGATTGTTTCCTTGGAAAAGGAAAGAAAAAAGGTAAACATATTCACACTAAATACAAATTTTTTATTTGATTTTCAATTCAAATTTTAATGTCGCATTGTAGGTAAAATGCAACTTTGTTTTGTGTTGGTTGAACGAAAGTTTTATACCTGTACGCTTCATTTGAATGTTCCAAAATATATTTCCTCGAATTGAATTTTAAACTTGAAACTCAATTTTTGCATTTCAGATTGAGCTCAATGAACTCTTTGAAAATAAAATATACCAATACAATCCACACGTTGGAATTATAAGTAATGACTCTGAGGACTTAATTTTATTTTCATTTTCTTGCAATTATCAGAAGAATAACTATGGTTATAAACAGAAGGTGTTCGTGAAAATAGAACGTAAGTCCAAATAATAAAAATTTTCGTTTATCGGAATTTCATCTCCTCTATATCCAAAAAATAACTATGTGGTGCATTATAGATATTTGAAAAAATAGGTTCATCAGCAAACGATGATAAAAGGATAATACCTAGATATACCACCGAGACAGTACCCTATGGATATCAATACCATATATAGAACGAGCAGGGATGTGAAATACAAGATTTCTCATCTAAAAATTTTATACAACAGAACTTTATACACAAGTATTTGTATACGTGTGTAACTTAAGTCAGAGCCAATTCAAATATTCAGATCACTGAGACTTACGTTTTGTGAGCTACGAAGTGCCCGATAATTTGAAAATCATATTTACAACTAACGAAATCATAATGTGATGCAAGTGATCCAATAACCCATGACTCTCTCAAGTAGAGTCCAGCGCGTCGTGAGCTACATTAATTGAGCTAACCTCTGAACCGGCTCACGGCTCCGGTTCAACTGCGTGAACCGTGATCTGATCTGCAGCTCATGCTTACTTGTTGAGTTACCCATGTCTGTTTGTATATGATATATACACAAAAGGTTGATATTTTTACATTCTATATATTTAAATAAAATTCTTTATTCAACTAAATGTTTTATTCTCCTACAAACATTTCTCTGACTGCATCATTTAGAACTATATTTTTATTAAAGTACATACATTCTGAAATTCCATAGCTTTCAATTATTGAATTTATGTAACAAACTGCATTGTTACATAAATCTAATGTTGGATCATCAATAAATTTATTACTATTCCAAGTGATTTCTTGAACAATTAGTAGAAATTTACGATAATAAAAGGAAAAATTCATATTTTGTAACATCTCAATTCTTTTGCTTAGAATATCATTCAACTTGATAAGTTCAGATACATCAGATGCTGTGAAATATAAATAATTTTTCCATTTAGCTACTCAGAACACTTTTTCGGCTTCATTGAAAAACACTTGAGCTCTACTAATGTTTACTCCTACTCCATTATTCTCAATTAATTTCATGAAAGATTGCTATTCATATTTATCAAAAGACAAGACAACATCATTACAGCTAACTCTCACTGCAGGGGTGAAGTCTCGAGCTGGACTCAAACCGTTTTCCACTAGAAATATTCCAGGCTGAAGCCGCAATTTAAAATGAATTTTTTTTTTCATTTTTCCATGCCTCATCGTAGACACCTAAAATACTATCCAATTCTTCGTTGATAGAAACACTGTGTTGAAACATATTGATGCTTCAAACTTCAATACTCAACTGAACTTAGAGTTTTTTTTTGATAGATATCCAAGAATTATAAGAGTTGGGCATTCCTAGACAATGAACGAACTCTTTATTTTTTTTTGCGCAAGACTCTTTCCTCCAAGTAAACATCAGAGTATTTGGCTTTCTGTAATTCCTTTTCGTAAAAACCACCACTAGTAGGATGTCTTTCAGTATCTGCAAGTAGATAAGTAACAGAGTTGGTTATCTGAACTTTTTCGATTTTGAATGGCTCAGTAGTCAGTTAGGTGAATATCCGTTTGAAAATACATGCTTAGCCTGATTAGCACCATATCACCAACATTAAATTTATTCCTTTCAGCAATATTTATGTGAGAATATACTGAATTCAGTGAGAGTTTTCTTAGTGACGTCACGTTCCAATAGTTCTATGTTTAGCATCATTATATTTGTCAACGTGGTTTTCGAGCACATCTATCCACTTGCGAGTTCCGCTCAGTTGAAAATATCGAAACAATTCACCCTTGCGAGTGCGTATAACTCTTTCCACAATTGCAGCTTTTTAGATGCTCAACGTATTATAGTGATCAATATAATATTATTTCAATAAATTCTGAAATTTTGTATTGAAAAATTCCGTTTTTAATCAAACTGTAGGTTCATAGGCCTTCGACCACTTTGCTCTAGCATATCCGAAAACGCACGAGTGACTTCTTCACATGTTCTCGTTTTCAATGCTCTAGCCCATACAAACTTTGGGAAACAATCGTTGACTACAAGAATAAATTTGTTTCCTTTATTTTCACGAGTATACATATCAATCTGACCCAAATCACATTGCTACAAGCATCTAATCGCTTGAATGCTTTCGTTGAAAATTTGTTAGTGCTGGTTTATGTAGTTCGTTGACTAAGATAGGGGTTGATGATTTATTAACATGAATTTTACTATTCAGCTTCTTAAATTCCAAGGTAATCATGATTTGTCGTCACTAGATATTATCATTCATCGTTGTTATTGGTTTATTAACTTCAATTATTTCATGCAGTTTCTTAAATTCGTTTCTAAGATGACTAAGTTTATCATCAATAACAGTTGTCCTACTCCGCATATTCAATTCATGAGTTCCAAGCACTTTCACGAAATTTGACTCATTTTCTTTTCGATGAAGGGCTGTTGTCTCATCAGCTTTGTATCAAGAGTAGCTTCCAGACCTGTGACGAATATTGCTTCAGGTGTTTTTGAGTGGCATTATTTCACTCATTTATGTCTTTTTTCATCCGATTGAGTGATGTATTTGTTGAATTCTTGAATGAATAGAATTTCTCTTCTAATTTTCGTGAATCTTGATTGAACTTATTATTAGATTTCATCTCGTTCACCTTAGAATCCACTTACTCTTCCGTAGCCACATCCGTGGTACTTGTTGGTATTTTAAGGTTACAGAGTTTATATGCACTAAAATCAGAGTCACTTTGCGCATTCGTGGGAAATCTTTTGATCATCATACGTTTCACGTGAGATGTACGGATGCGTTGGAAAACGGAGTTGTTGTAAAATGGGTCTGTTGGGTAACGAAGTCGTTTTGAACGGATACGCTTTGGATTGAATAGTTGCAAGTTGAAGTGTTAAAGCCTTTTACTTATCCTAAATTCGTTCAAACCGTTAAGTTATTGGAGAAAATATTGGTTGAATCGTTTCATCCTCCTCAGATCGCCCTATTTTGAAGGCAGCATGCTTTTTCCTTACAACTCTGACCAGCTGTAGAATCTTAAGTTTACGTTTGTGCTACTTACTCATGTTCTTGGAAGCCATGATGAAAGTAAACTGAACACTAGCCTATTATTATGATTGTACTTTCATGAATTTATCAAAGCTTATTCAAAAATGTACATCGTTCAAGTTTAAATCCTTCACTTTGACTAGAAATCCATATTTATCAGTGTTTCAACAAAAAGAACACAATTTCTTGAATTGATCATACGTCATATCAGGGCTAACATATTCGTCATAGACATAATGTTTCCGTTAGCACGTGTTAGATGTTTATTTATAGAAACATACGTTTGACATAGAAACGCTACACCAATGGACTTATGTTGACCCATGATAATATCACCCATTATATCATCGAAAATAAAGATTGAATTCTCTTGTGCTTCACAAGGGTCGATGATTTCATCCCTCTCCTTGTATGGATGATGTCCAATATCGGGTATGTTCTTGAGAACTTGTTCCAATAATTGATACTAGAGTTTATAGAGACTCTTCGAAGAAATATAAAAGTTTTCCAATCGGAGGCCAATTGAATTGAAAAGTAATGGGAGTATAGCACTGAACTTTTCTGGCCTACTAGGACCCGCTATAAAAAATCTACAGCTGGTTGGGAATGAATAACCATGTTCTTTAGGTATCTGATCCTCGAAATTATATAAACTCGCAATCAGTAGCTTAATTGCATTTTGTATGACAGACATCTTGCTACTAACGTGAAAAATATATTGTCTATAAATAGAAGTTTTTTTCAAAAACATTTCGCTTTCATGTTCACTTGAATGAGTACCTATAGATAAATAATACAGTCACATCTACAAGATCCGCAGGATTCACATTTTGAGCATGCTATTCCATCAACAGAGTCTTCCTCTAGTTCTCTCCCAATGCATTTCGGGGACAACAATCTATTTGTTCATCAATTTTAATTGAACGTCGTTCATCTTCAATTGTGTTGCACTTCGTTTGTCCGGGTTTATCTAAGCAATATATGGTTAGACTACACCCCATACACTTTAAATGATTATCGTAAAATATATATTTTTTATTAGAGAAGTTATCTGGGTGTACACGTCGACAGAAATATACGATGGCACTGTCATGCCGAACATCTCAGCAGAAAATTGAATGGGTCTTTCTTCGCTCTTAGTCGCCTCAAGCAATCACTGCCTCTGGAGGGCATGCTCACTATTCATTACGCCCTGGTGTTCGCTCACTTGAACTATAACCTGGTTCTATGGGGTAATTCGGCAGCAAGTGCAAGAATTTTTTTATCACAGAAAAGATGTATACGTCTCATTTTCAACTTGAAGCCCCAAGAATCATGCAGACCGATATTTATCCAACATAAAATTTTATCATTGCCTTGTATTTACATCTTAAATTGTCTACTGTTTATTCACGGAAAATTGTCAAAGTTAGATACGACTTCCAGTTTTCATGATTATAACACACGGCATAATTGCACCATCTGCATTCCGGCTCATAGGACCTCTAAATTTGAAATGTGTTCAACATATGTAGGGATCAAATTGTTCAATCACCTACCCAACTGGATCAAGTCCTTAAGTCGATCAAGATTCAAGAAGGAAGTTACCACAATATTATTGAATAAATGTTTCTATACTCTGGAAGAATATTTTTCTACAGAAATAATTAATTCTATGTTAATTGTTTTGACGTGTCCTATACATTAATGTAATGTCCTTCAGGATAAATATATATTATTATTATTATTATTATTATTATTATCTGCTTTTTTTACATTATAGAAACATCTTATTATAACAAGAACGAACAAATAAATAAGCATATTTATTGATCGCTAATAACGTCCGAGCGGCCATCTTAAGTGTATATAGACCTTGTTCTGGTAGTGTTGAAAATTTTCTCGAAAGACTATCACTAGCTTTGAATCATTGTTACGGCTCAGCTGATATGATCTTTGTTTGTGGTGACTTAAACATTGATTTCCTCAAAGTCAAGTGTAAAAATCGTATGTTACTTTTAGATTTACTGGAATGCTTTAATCTGAGGGTATCATCAGATGAACCTTCTAGGGTGTTTTCTGATGTCACAGGTCATACTTCCATTTCAAAATTAGATTATATTCTGACTAATACGGAATTGAGTGATTGCATTGTTGAGGTATGTGAGGCCCATATTAGTGATCATCGAATTATTTCCCTTGTGATGCATATAACTATCAGTTGCGATGATAATACTCACTATGTACCTAGGATGGTTAGAAATTTAAGTCAGCATAACCTTGATAATTTTGTTCATTCTGTCTTGCAGTGTGATTTTGGTAATATTTACAAGTCCCAACATGTAGATGAATGTTTTGAAATATTCTTCGATATTATTAAAAACACTTTTGAAGATTGTTGTCCACTCATAAGGTGCACTGGTGTGGTCCAGAATGATAAAAGGTGGATATCTTCTGACATTATTACTGCTAAACGTGATTTGAATGATCTTCATTGGTTGCATAAGAGTTTCAATAGTCAATCTACTTATGATCTATATAAGAAAGCCACATCATCTTTTCATTCCCTTATTAGGAATACAAAATTTAAATTCAATAAACAACTAATTGAAATATCAGAAAATAAAACTAGAACTGTCTGGGATATGGTTAATACTATGACTGGTAGGAAAACGAAGGATCATGAGTCTATCTCGCTATCTGTTGATGGCGTTTCATATAGTGATCCCAAGATAGTTGCGGAAATCTTTGTAGATTATTTCACAACAATCGCGAAGACTTCGCTCAACAGTTATTTCAAGGATTCATTAAACAACTCCTGTACCACTTCATCTATTTTGAATAAAAATTTCTTCTTTTATCCAGTTCATGAACAGGAGGTGATCGATGTTGTCAAATTATTGAAAAAAACAAAAGGTTCTGGACTCGATTTCGTTTCTGCGCGTATTTTGAGACTGATAGTTAATGAGATAAGTACTCATTTCGCACATATTATAAACCTATCAGTAACCACTGGAGTATTTCCCAACCTCCTCAAGAAGGCCTGCATTGATCCGATTTTCAAAAAGGATGATATGGCTGATGTTTCGAACTACAGACCTATTGCTATCCTGAGTACATTGTCTAAAGTATTCGAGAAGATAATATATAGCAGAATGATGAAATATCTTGACAAGTTTCAGATTCTTGATAGTGCTCAGCACGGCTTTAGATCCGGTCGCTCAACTCAGACTGGAGCGTTGAATTTTGTTGAATTCGTCTATGAGCACCTGGATCGTAGCGCACATGTTGCTGCTTTGTTTTTTGATTTATCACGGGCATTCGATAGCCTGTCGCATCAATTCATTTTATACAAGCTTTATAACTTGGGATTCAGGGGTATCTTTCACGGTTGGATAAGGAGTTATCTCGAAAATAGAGTCGCATCCGTTCGAGTTGATGATCGTTGTTCAGGTGAGCGAAACATGAAATTAGGAGTGCCTCAGGGCTCTGTCCTTGGACCACTATTGTTCCTCCTATTTATAAATGACCTCCCACCAAACTTGAGGAAAATTTTCATCAAATTACTGAACACCAATGAGACACTACACGCGGACTATCAGGATAATAATACTGTTCGCCGATGATTCTCTCTATAGCCGGTTTCAGGTGAGACGTTAGATGAATTACGATCTCTATGTGAGCTCATTATGCAAAAGTTTCATCGAGTGGGTGTCACAATAATAGAATTAAGATGAAATGTCAATAAAACGGAATGCATTCGTTTTAGTGTATCTGGCTCTGGGAGTGAAAACATTTATTGTTCAGCATTTGGATACGGTTATCTCATCTAATGACCATGTTAAGTTTCTGGATAATACACATTGATAGATGTCTAAAAATGGCATTCGCATATTGATGCCTTATGTAAAAATCTCAACAGCTCCTATTACACGTTAAGTAGAGTCAAAAGTTCTCTTCCGCTAAATTCTCTTATTAACGTCTACTATTCTTTGGTATATTGTCACCTATCTTACGTACAATGTTTTGCTATGGGTTAATTCTTCAGAGGTTAATAGAGTATTCGTCATTCAAAAACGAATAGTTCGTTTAATGTTCGATTGCCATCCACGGTCCACTTGCAGACCCCTTTTCATAGACAATAGTATTCTCACTCTGGCCGCTTTATTTATATTTAAATGTCTAATATATGTAAAAGAAAATGAGAATAGTATTATTAAAATTTCTAGTTTTCATTCACATGATACCAGAAATAAGAATGAATTGTATTTTCCCATTCATAAAACAATTAAGTTTGAAATGTCTCCACTTTATCAGAGTATTAAGATCTTTAATCATCTACCACGATGTATTCAAAATCTTCAGAAAAACAAATTCAAGAAGACTGTCAAAAACTTTTTATTAAAGGAATGTTTCTAGAATGTAAAAGATTACTACAGCTATAATAATCAGTGAATATATTTTTGAATGATGAAATCTTTGTGTGTATATCTTTATGACTTGTCCTATACATGTAATAATATGTCTTACAAGATCAATAAACCATTATTATTATTATTATTATATATATATATATATGAATGTATATATATATATATATATATATATATATATATATATATATATATATATATATATATATATATATATATATGAGATTGAATTCTCGCACATCACTTGGTGAAACATCATAAAAACATATTTTAAAGTTTATACTTTATTTTTCATGATATATATATATATATATATATATATATATATATATATATATATATATATATAGAGATAAACATAAATTCATTTTTAATTATTTTCGATTCAAGGGATTATCAATAAGCTTGAAGAACCTCTCATATCAAGAACAGTCGACGACTCAAGTAGTGAGGTTGGAGGAACCATATTACTATATTGCTCCATTGCAGAATCTGTTGAAGTAGAACTGGACTGGCTCACACCTAATCAAAAAGATGTGAGTATTTTAATAAACGAGTACTGAAATATTCACGAATATGAGTAATAAGAAACTGGCAATGCAATTTCTGAGATGATATAATCGCTTTATCTTTAAATATATATTGTTATTCGTATTTTTTCCGAGAATAATAGACTATTGCAGCGTATCGAAAGTCAACATCCAGGTTGCGGGCCAACTATTTCAATCAATTTTATACCTACTAGACCACGATTTTCGAAATTTGTTTGATCTCTGATATATAGGTACTTATATCATATATATATATATATATATATATATATATATATATATATATATATATATATATATATATATATATATATATAACAAATGCAATTGGAAAAGCAAGGGCCTCTTGGGCAACTAGTGTTATAGTTTAAGTTGTTGCAATAAATAAGATTTGAATCATATAATTTTTTTTTCTCGTTTAAAGCGTACTGCATAATAAGTGCAGGTGAAAATCCATCACAATAATGTTATTTCTATTTTTGATTATCACTTTATTTTGTTAAACATAACAATTGGTTCGCCAGACACAGTGGATTCATCAGATGAGTAATTCAAACAGAAAGTTACGTCACTCTTATAACGTTTTATCGCGACTGAAATACGAACAAAAAAATACAAATATCCGACACGTTCAACATTCACCATTAGTACGTAGTGAATGTCGACATTTGCCGGTGTGAGTAAGAAATAAGGGTACTTAGCGAATGTGTCGGACATACACCAAGCGACTATGTGAATATTGACATTAACCGTCGAAAGTTGTCATTCACCAGATTTCGGTCATTTGCAATAATATATATATATATATATATATATAATATATATATATATATATATATATATATATATATATATATATATATATATATATATATATATATATATATATATATATATAGTGTGTCCACTATAACGACTTACCGCCCCTGTCAAATCGTTATTATTTGACTGATTTTGAAAAACTTTTTTTTGTTAGATAGGCATCAGAAATGACCATCTAAAAAGGGAGTAATTATATTTAGGACTGTTATCGTGGTCAACTGCGATCATTGAAAACATACCTATACCGATTTTCATCATGATAAAATACAGGGTGTTCGAGAAAATCAATTATTATATGTTTTTCAATATGTCATCGAAAAATGTAGTATTATAGTATTTTTGGAAAAAAATAGTGACAAAGTAGTATTGAGAATTGCTTCAAACATATCTGTAGGTATCAATTATTATTGTTCAAATATGCAATGTGACTGACGAAAAAAAAATAAAAAAAGGATAAGTGGGCAATATTTTTTAAATTTTTTTATATGATACTTCTTTCAAAAGTGAGTGTTATTCTCAGTCAAAACTTACAACTCCATATAAGAGTATAAACCTAGATTATATCCAGTCCAAACACAGAAACTTGAATAAAATTACACTTGGGTTAGTTGATACTTAGAACCTATAACATATTTTTTGTTGTACACTATTGGCTGTCCTATATCGGCCTTGTGATTTTATGTTATAACGATTTTGTGTAGAAAAGAACAAC